>JAQGBH010000129.1:0-72073 GCA_034698265.1 Sminthurinus aureus
GTTTAGCAGCTATAAATGCAAGAATGGAGTGCGGATTTTTGCCCCTGCGGATTTATGCCCCGCAATCCCCTACATGTGAACGTGTGCAGAAGCAGACAGGAAAAAGTCGGGACGTGCGCAACAGCGAAGCGAGCAACTTATCAAACTTTACAATTCCTGTGAGAGCAACATGTAATACTTTACACAATGCTTCAGAGCAACCTTTTGTAGATCCCAGTCGAACTACAAAGATGGAAAATATGGTACGTCTAAAATTTGCATTTGCACTATAGAAACGTAATTTTTACAAACGGCGCCCAAGTTGTTGACATTTAGAAGTGAAATAAAAATGGATTCATGTCAAGTTGCAATTAAATGAGAAAAACCAATGCTTGATTTTTGGCATGCGTTTCCTTTCCATGTGTTTGCAACTGGATTATTTTTGGAAGACTTGAACGCCGCTTAAAATATTCAGAGATTTTGGCCATGAAATGTTTCAGTAGGTAGCAAAATCCAGTTCCAGAAACCTTGAAAACAACTCTAGTGATCTCAGCACATGGGCAAAAAACACAAGATTTATTCCTGATGACAAAGTCACTAAAGCGGGTTTGTTAATTTAATTTAATTTAATTCACAATCAGCGGTGAAGCAAAGAAATTGTATGTGGAAATCCGGAGCAAAGACAAGAGCCATAGAAGTAAAAATTGCATTACGCAGTAGAAACAGTATTTTTTGTGTTTTCTTCAAATTCCAAATCCAAATTCACCGGATGTTGGACTATTTGATTTCCTTGATTTGCTCATTTTGGCGTTTAACTTTTACGTTTTCAGTTTGAGAACGACGCAGTTTTCTTGTGTTTTAAATGCAAATGGAAAAGCGGAGCTCAAAGCTCAAACAGCGGAAACGGAAACAACGATCCCATTTTACAGGGACTTTTTGTCGTTTCGTAACGTTCAACCAACATGGAAAAGTTAACGCAAGTTGAAACTGTTGTCGTTATTTTTGTTTTCCAAGTCTAAGCCAACGACAAGTCAAAAACCAGCCAAGCAAACGACGAACAACGGATGTGGGACTTCCGCTGTAATGAAAAAAATGTAAGAAATGTAATTCAGGAAATTGAATTTCCACAGAGAATACGAAAATGGGCAGTGAAATTTCTCCATTTCTCGATCGCTCGAACTTAAATTAAAGTTTTACTCTTGTGTTGGTTTTGCCGTTGATTCCGCTCATTATTTAAATTTTAATTCGAGAATCAAGAATCAAGAATCGACAATCAAGAATTGTGATTTGACTATAAAATCAAATATCAGAACCTGCAACAACTTGCCAAAAACTGAAAGCCTCTCACGAGGGGACGAACCTACGTATTTTTCGAGTTGAGAGCTGAAACCAGTGGCCCCGCTAGCCTTAGGCCAGTAAGGCCTGGGCCTTACTAAAATTTTGGCTGTTTACACTAGATATAACGGGATTTCCGGCAAATTTTTAAAACTTGCACTAGGTTCAATACGATTTTGAGAAAAAATTTGTCTTGGTAAAGGCACGGTGGAAGCTTTTCAGACCTTTTCCAAGAAGAATTTGGCACTTTATTAAGCGCACTGGACTAAACCATATAATTTTAAGCGTAAAAATTCCATGTTTGCACAATTTGTACATACTTTGGCTAGCTAAAGAATATTTCTTGTAGTTCGTGCGAGATCTGCAAATAGTGATCAAAATGAAGGTTGCACACTAGCAGTAGTAAGCAACGCAGCTTTTGTATACCTGCAAAAGCGAGCAAAACAGAATCCTGTTTTTAAAAGGTCATGTACATACTTATCTTCCTTTCAGAAAGAGGCAAGTCTGAGGGCACGAGTTCAAATCCAGGCAGAGCCGTTCTGAAAAACAAACTCATTTTTGTCACTTTTTTAAATTCGTTGAATATTTTTCAGGATCTGTAACACAAATAAAGTTAGACAACGATTACGAGAAAGTAAAGAATCTCGAAAAAAGTGACAGGAATAGTGATCAAAATGAGTTTTTTTAGAACGGCTTTGCCTGGATTTGAACTCGTGCCCTCAGACTTGCCTCTTTCTGAAAGGAAGATAAGTATGTACAAGGCCTTTTAAAAACGGATTCTGTTTTGCTCACTTTTGCAAGTATACAAAAGTGAATTTGTTTATTCGTGCAATTATAGAAAAGCAGCTTTGTTTATTGCTGCCAGTGTGCAACTTACGTTTTCTTCACTCTTTGCAGATTTTGCACGAGTTGCTCTTTGGTGAGAGCAGACTCATAAGCTTTTGCCTACTTGCAAAAACCGACACCATGTAGCGCATTATAAATTGGTCAGTTTTGGACAGTGAGCAAGAGCTCATGAGTCTGCCATCGCAAAAGAGCAACTACGCTTTTGTCGCAAAACGTTATACCAGCCACGATTTTCTGTGAAATGTCTACACAATCCAATGAATTCAAAGGGCCATAAATAGAAAAAAAATCAACTTCGGTGGTTTTTTTTTTGGTTTTTTTTGGCTCACTTTTGCAGGTATACAAAAGCTGCGTTGCTAACTACTGCTAGTGTGCAACCTTCATTTTGATCACTATTTGCAGATCTCGCACGAACTACAAAAAATATTCTTTAGCCAGCCAAAACATGTACAAATTGTGCAAACATGGAATTTTTACGCTTAAAATTATATGGTTTAGTCGAGTGCGCCTAATGAAGTGTCAAATTCTTCTTGAAAAAGGTCTGAAAAGCTTCCACCGTGCCTTTACCAAGACAAATTTTTTCTCAAAATTGCATTGTACCTAGTGCAAGTTTTAAAAATTTTCCGGAAATCCCGTTATATCTAGTGTAAACAGCCAAAATTTTAGTAAGGCCCAGGCCTTACTGGCCCAAGGCTAGCGGGGCCACTGCAGTTTGAGCTCTCAATCTTTCTTTGATCGAAGTGTTTTCATCATTGAAACCCTTTCTCTTAGCCAGAGTTATAGCCTTTTCTTTAAGCCAGAGTAATAGCCATTTCTCTTAGCCAGAGTAATAGCCATTTCTCTTTGCCAAAGTAATGGCTATTTCTCTAATCCAGAGTAATAGCCATATTTCTTACCAAGAGTAACAGCCAGTTCTTTTAGCCAGAGTAATAGCCATTTTTCTTACCAAGAGTAATAGCCATTTCTCTTAGCAGAGTTATAGTCTTTTTTTTTAGCCAGAGTAATAGCCATTTTTCTTACCAAGAGTAATAGCCATTTCTATAAGCCAGGGTAATAGCCATTTCTCTTAGCCCTAGTAGTAGCCATTTCTCTTACCAAGAGATAAAACAATTTCTCTTACCAAGAGACAAAACAATTTTTCTTACCAAGAGTAAAAGCCATTTCGATTTTAATTTCTATTTCCATTGACCATTGACCATTTTCTTTCCAGAGGAAAAACTGGAAACGACATTGCCGTGATGAAGGTCGCCTCTCCGTTTACATTTAACGACAGGGTGCAAACGGTCACTCTGCCAGATCCAACTTTTAAGCCCACCGGTAAGTTTATTTATTTATTTATTACCATTTGGCATTGCACATAAAGAAAAGACCTCCTATGATGAACAAACTTCAATTGGATTGCAGGACCTTTTACAGCAATCGGATGGGGAATGAATGAAAATAATATTCTCCAGCACATTCTTCAACAAGTTCAACTTCCGTTTGTCCCGCTGGACGAATGCCAAAAAATTTACCCAGAGTTAGATCTTCGAGAGGGCGAAATGTGCGCGGGAAATTCAACAAAAGGGGTCGGGAAAAGTAAGTTTAATGGGTAATGATATTATGTAGCAAATTTACATTTAAAACCATTAGCAGTGGAGTGGTCGTAAATTTTTCGAATTCATTCCCCTGATAATATTTAACTAAAGCCATGCTTTTTCCAAGCTGATTCCGGTGGACCACTTTATCACATTTCTGAATCAGGGGAGCAAATTGTAGTTGGGCTCGGGTTTCTCGGTACGCTATTTCGGTTTTTGTTCATGTTATTTCATTCTGTGTTTGTCCCTCACATAAAATTTACCTTTTTATTTCATTTTATTGTTGCTGAAAAATACGGTTGCGCGAGCTTTCATGTTGTTGACCTTTGATCTTATGTTTGTAGCTGGGGTTGCAGGCATTGGCGATAACCGAAACGAACGCAATAAAATGAGCTATGACTTGGATTCAGAAAATGGTGGAAATGGAACTCGCAAAGTTAGGCCTGGCGTTTTTACAGAAGTGTCCTATTTCATCCAGTGGATCAAGAAAAACGCAGAAATGTCAGCTCAATAATACCATAATAATTGTTATTATTATTGAAAACGTAAATTGTAAATCTAAATGTGAATAAAGCTGTCAGACGGTGTAAAAGTACAAAGAGACTCGAAATAAACTTTATTTCCGCATGAATTTGAAAGGAAGATGATGAAAGGAGAGGATTTTGGAGAAAAGTACAGACATCCTTGACTTTATTTAAAATTGTCACGGGATTTGAGTCACAATTTTCCCGCATGTACGTACGGGAAAACCGTGAGCATTAGGGTGTCCTGTATTATCCCAAACGTACAAATTCCAAGTTTTTACAATTTGAGCATGTTTGGGTCGGCTAAATTAGATTTTATTATGCAAATCAAGTCAGCCTCCGGCCTCTTGGAGTATACCTTTTTCAACTTGGCCTTCAAGGAGGCTGAAATTTTCAAGTCAGCCTCCAAATTTCATTTTAAAAAATCGGGGTTTAAACATTGTACACACTTCCTAATCGACTCCCTAGGTCAGCACAGGTCACATACGTTTTGAATGCAGTGCTGGGTTGGCACACGCGTTTTTCATACTGTGCTGGGTCAAAGAAGATCAGCATAGTTTTCATGCTGTGGCGGATTATTCTAAATATCTATGACTGCAAACTACTACTAAAGCTCTACCCAAAGAAATAATAAAAATTAACCTTTGATTAGGTTGTCATGAAGATGGGTCAAACCTTTGATTAGGTTGTGCAGACAAATTTGATTTTATTTTCAGCACTTGTTCCAAATTCGTTGTTTTCAATTCAATTCAATTCAATAATTTATTTACGTGTATAGGTCATAACATAATGTTGTTTACATTACCGGACAGGAGCTAATCTAGTTAGAAGAAAAATTAAGTGCTAAATATAATTATTTGTTTATTATTTTATTTCGAGAGCGTTGATGAAAGGATTTGAAATTAGAGTTAATTTTGTGTTGTTAGTTGATAATATGATGATATAGGTTTTATGACTGTGACCTCTATATTTCTAAGTTTGCAAATTGTTAAATGGCCTTTAGAATCGAAACAAAATTGATTTTGTAGAACAAATTACGTCAATGACGGCAAAGTGATCTGTACGTAATTTAACCACTAAAAATAAGTAATAAAAGCTGTTAATTCAACAAGCGTAAAAAATTGGTTTTCTGAAAAACGGGCTAAGCGGCAAATTGTCCATGAAGATTCCAGTTTCCTTTCGTTTCGTGCAGAAATGCAGGAACCCAAAATGAGTTTGTACACGTGTGCTTACAGTAAGAAATGCGCTTGTGTCTTATGTAATACCGTCATTGCGCGAATAGTTACCCTGGGAAATTATTCAAATATTTTCGTGAGTACTGGGTAACTATTAAAGGCTGGGCAAGTATACGATGCTAGCTGCCACCTATTGCAAAGCATAGGATTCGCATGGGCAATTATTTGAGTACTTTCACGCAGCACTGGGTAACTATTTGAGGCTGGGTAACTATTGCGTGGAGGGTAACTATTCGCGCAATGACGGTACTTGTAGATTGTAGATAGAATGATACACCTTCTCCGAGTCAAGTTTACATCGAGTGTCGAGTGTAGAGTGTGGCACATGGAGATTGTGCACTGTGCACACTGAATACATATGATATCAGTATTATTCAGTATTCAGTATTTTCTACCTTTCACCTTGTTACAATTTTGCTCTTTTGACTTTTGGCCTCCAGTTTTTGAGTTTTGAGTTTGAGTTTTTTAAGCCGCTTCAAACATTAATATTTTCTGATCGTTTCAAGCGTATGTATCATGTATGGATGTGCAATGTGTATTATGTACATCTGGTCTCAACCTGTCTGTAGTTTCTAGTTTCTAGTTTCTAGTTTGTACCTTTTGACCCTTTTTTATGTTTCAACTGTTTATCCTCAAAATTCATGCAGTAAAACTTTTATGCTTCCTCTTTCTCTAAAAAATGTTATTATTTTAGTTTTTACTGGATGCAGTGAAACGAAAGGCGGAAAATTGTTCACTGTCTTGATATTGATATCATCATGTGAAATACATATGAAGGCAGTGTGGCTGCATATTCCTATTCCGTAGGAGAAAGGAGATGAGCTCGTAAACATTAGAAACTAGATACTGGATACACTTGTACATTGTGCATTCTACATCGCACAGGATGAAACTTGAGTGAATTTTCCGTGGCCTAATGATATGGCTAATGGTGGATGGTGGATTTTGCATGCCATTCTCTCGTATGACCTCAGGACATTTCACATATTACACATTACAAAAACCTACAATCTGCAATCTACCGTCAACGATCCAGCCTCTAGTCTCCAGTCTCTACTCTCCATTGTACATGCAACATGCATCAGATGCTGTGTAAATAGTAAATGTACCGAGGAAAATATGATGAGGAATATGAAATAAAATAAAATAAAATAAAGTAAATTGAGCAGTTGGCAGTCGGCAGCCCGCTTTAACATTGTTGTCCTTTCTCATCGTGTCTCATCTCATTTCTCTTGCTACTGTACCCGTATTCGTATCCGTATTTTTCCTACGTGTAATTCTCAGTACTAGATTCTAGATTCTAGACTCTAGAAACTAGAATCTAGAATCTAGAAACAAAGAAAAAAATATGTCCGGATGTTGATGTTGACGTTGGAGCGGAGAGGACGGAGCATATTATGGAAAATAAGAACAAGGAGAAATGAAATACACGTAGGAAATATGAAAACGGAAAACCTGTAGACTGAAAATATTGTAGAATTTCGAAAAGACACAAGTTAAATCTTATTATTATTATTATTATTTTGAATAGGTAGACTCGGCTAGTTTAACCTGTATTTTCTATTTTCTATCCTGTTACGCTGGTTTTTCTTGTGAATTGTGAGCATGATGTGTTTTCAGTTTTCACATACTCTTTATTCCTATCCCATCTTTCCATTCCTATTTCATATGCCGTGGAAATTTAATAGTCATAGTCAGAGAGGAAACCTGAAGAATGCGAAAGGGAAAAGGGGAATCTGAACTGCACACAAAAGAGTTGTAGGTTGTAGATTCTTGAGCCAGTGGCAGCAACTCTTTTACCTTTATTTTACTTTCACTTTCACTTTTTTCTCTTTTTTTCTTTTTTCTTCTTCCTGTCTTCGGTCTTTGGTCTTCGATTGGAGGATTACACAAGGTAGTGAGTGTAGTGTGTGTCGCATCGTAGATAGATATTTAGGTTCTAGGTTCTCGGTTCTAGGATGTGGAGACTGGAGACTCGAGACTCGAGACGGTTTATGAATATGATGAGAATGGAGTTGGGAGTTGAGCTCAAGTTGACGAAAGAAGTTTTGCATATTCCCACTCTCTACTACCTAATGTCTATATTGCCTACTGTCTACTGTCGAGCATCTAGTATCTGATATTTGGTGTATAAACTATGGAAAATATGTGGAAAAAAAGGCTCAAGGTTCAAGATTCAAGGTACTTTGAATTTTGAATTTATTTACTAGGAAGACTAAAGAACTCCAAGTTGGAGGACACACCATTTTCCTCCTGCTCTACATTCTACATTCTACATGTAGAGTATAGAGTATAGAGTGTGCAATGTGCAAGGAATATAGAATAAAAATTCAATTTTCTCCCACTTTTCCACCCGAAACCAAAACCTTTCGTCATGACATGTTCAAAATCCTATGGATTTCAAAATACTCTTGACATGATGTGTATTTTCTATTTTCCATTTTCCATTTTAGTATTTTAAGACATCAGTAATTGCCTTGTGACTTGTGACCTTATGAGTGCATCAGACTTTTCCCTTTTTTCATTTTTCTCTGTGTGTCTTCCGTATTGTCATCACCTCTCCATTCTCCATTCTCCATTCTGGATTTTTGATGCAAACTTATATCTGCAATCCCATCAAAGTTTGTTCAAAACATGATTTAAAATATAATTCACCGTAATTTATTTAATCAATGTTTTTGCAATTCACACAACACACAACACAGTACATACACAAAGAAGAGAAAAATAGGGAGAGTTTGAGTTTCAATTTTTTCCTCATCTAAAATCGTAAGAAAAGTTTTCTTTCGAGATTCGAGATTCGAGATTCGAGATACAAATTGCCACTGTCGCTGCCATTTTCATTTCCATTTCAATTTCTGATTGTTAACAGCTACTTGATTATAGCTGCTGCTCAGCTTGAGCTTGAGCTTGAGGTCAAGTTACATGTCAGATAAAACGCAGTTGATGGTTGATGGCTGACGGTTCTTGTTGTTTTTTATGCATGTTTTTCTTGGATTTTCTACGTAATATGAAGATTTTGAACATGGAACATCCACAATCCACAATCTCAGTCCGTCCAGATTCAAGAGTCTAGAGTCTAGAGTGAAGAGACAAGAAGAGTGCGACGATTGATACTTGAGACTAACGAGATCTCTTTCAAATTTCATGTGGATATCATGTTCACTTCTCATTTCTCCTCTTATGAGTTTTGAGCTTTGAGCTTTGAGCTTTGAGCTTTGAGAGTAGATAGAAATTGAGCTGACTCAAGAATCAAAATTCTAGATTCCAAAATCCAGTTATGAGTAAAAAACCGTACTTTTCATTCTGCACATGTTCAATGTTCAACCTTCACATTTGTTATTTGTTATTTACTTTTGAAATTTGATCTTTTTTCTTGCAGGTCTTTTGATTTCCCATTTCCCATCCTTTTGAACATTGAGGAATGAGTACCTAAAAAAAGCCAGGATTTAAATACAAAGAGTAGAATCCAGAATCCAAAATCCAGGGTGAAATGTTGCTGGGGAAAATGATGATGCGGATGTTGATGGTGATGAAACGAGGGACGAGTGGACACTGAATATCTAGAATCTCTAGAATCTAGAATCTCTAGAAGAAAAGGAGGAGACAGAGAATGTGCAGATTGTGTAATTCCAGGTTTGTGGACGAGCGTCATGATCATAAACAACACCAGCACCACCACCGAAACCGAATCCCGCATTCCTATTCCAATTCAAATTCCGATTCAAACTCAAATCCCCATTGCATAAATGTTGAATCTGTTGAATCCTGTTCTGTTGTCCTCTTCAGTTGTCTCTGGACTCTTCCTTTGTTCCCCTCTCCCGGCGACCAGACCACAGGGACGACAATGAATTCAACTGAATAATCCCAACCCAATCTCTTGATTCTTGATACTTGATACGAGATACGAGAGGCGGACGTCGCGGTGAGTTAAACTTCAATCTCCAATCTCCAATGTCCAAATCTCCAGTGAAATGAATTTAAAATTGAAACAGGATTAAATTAAACTTTCCCTTTTTCTTTCTCTCTTTCAGCTTCAACTCTACATTTTACATCTGTAATCTGTAATCTGTAATATATTCTGCCAGCCTCAAAGTTGGAAAATTGGAAAATTGGAAAATCGGAATATTTTTCCTGTGGTTGTGATTCTGATTCTGATTAAAACTATTATTGTGATAACAAGTCGGACTTTTATACATGTCAACTTTATTGTGTATCGTGTAAAGTGTAGATTTTAGATATAGGGAGAGTGTTTTTATTTTTTACTTTTGACCCTTGACTCGTAACGTCAGGATGAATTTATATACATGATACAGGAAGAGTGAAAGTGAGTGTGTGCTAAATATTGTGAAAAAGGTGGAAAGAACAAACTAGATTTGGTTCAAGATTCAAGATTCAACATTAAGACTGATTGTGAGACGGAGACGGAGCAAGAGGAGAAAACTCATGTCATCTGAATTTGGTCTTCGGAGCCCAAAAACGCCCTGGGTTTGTCCGAACGACAGGCAACTGGCTCTACGAGCAAAGTAAGTTTTCACCTCCTTTTACCTCCTCTTTTATATACTCTATTTTCCCACAGATGAAACAAGACATCCACATATTTTCACTTTCCCTTTGCGATGTGCATCCATTTTCACTCTCCACCTCCTTTTGTATTGTGTATTGTGTACTCAAACTAAACGTGACCTGGAACTCGATACGGAAAGGCAAACATTGTTCTCAGTCCACTGTACACTGTACATTGCACTTCCTTGTTTACACAAATCCTTTGAGCTTTGAGATTTGAGATTTGAGATTTGAACTTTCACTCCATGAAAAAATCCTACACGCACAGACACAGAAAATGCAAGTAGAATCAAATTCTAGATTCTAGGTCAACTCTTGACTCTTGCTTTGTTTTTTGTTTTTCCGTCCTCAAATTTTCTACCCTGTGAAAACCTAAAAAGGGAATAATAAAAAATATGTTTGTAATTTGTAATTTATTTCTCATGCATGTGCATTATTTTACATTTTCTATTTGTGATTTTAGACTGAAATCTGGGTGGTCCGTAAAGACAAGTCAATTCAATCAGTACCCAAAACCGTCACCACTAACGGTAATTTTTTTATAAATCATAAATCATGTAGTACAAATTACAAATAATTATATGTATTATTATTTATTATATTATTGTATGACGTAATACTAAAGAGGTGTATTATTTATTTATTTATTTGTATATATGTATATATGTAGGCAACGGAGCAACAGGCAATTGTGTCAGTGATTCAAAAAGCAGAGGAGCTCGATCTAAATGAGCAGCATCGAGTCGGGTAAGAGCAAAACATTCACTTTGAATCTGATCCATCACCCATTATCCATTATCCATTATCCATTGTTCGTTGTTCCTGTTCCCATACTTTGGATTTTGGATTTTGTACAGATGTGCATTATGCATTATGTTTTATACATATACCGCCATCGTCATCGTCATCCCATTGACCTTGTTTCTCCTACCAATGTTTATTCAACGTCCATGTACTATGTATTCCCACATCTCCACTACAGATATTTCTCCTACATTTGACATTATGGATCCTGAATCATGAATCCTGAATGATAAATCATGAATGATGAACGACGGATGAATTTATAGGAAGCAGGAAGAGGAAAAAGCATGCATATTTCAGGCTTCAGGTAGAACATAGAACATAGAACACGCATCTTAAACTGTACAAAGTACAATTTACAAAGTACAAGGTATCCGTCTATCTAAAATCTACAATCTACAATGGACCGTTTTCCGCTTTCCCCTTTTCACTGTTTTGAGACGGAGACGGAGATGCCGAGAGAGAATTGAGAACTGAGAAGTGCACAGTAAACATTGAGCCCACATTTTGAAAAAATCGATCAAATGTACAATGTACAAAGTACGCTTAACTTGGTGTTCATGAATGTATGTAGTATGTATTCAACCCACTATCCACATCCACCATCCACTCTTGTCTCGTTTCTTGTCAACCTCTGTTTTTCCCCCGAATCCTCTCTCCGTCTATAGTGTCTATAGTGTACACTACACAAGACAATGTATCCATAGATATAAATAGAGAACGGAGGTAGAGAGGACAGAGGTATAAAAATGTTTTGTCTATCTAACCAAACCAGACCAAACTAGACCAGACAAAACCCGTAATTCTAACTGCCTCTGTCTCTGTATCTGTATCTGTCTGCTTCCCCTGGTGTCCTTGTTTTATTATTTCACCTTGTATCTTGTACCTCGTACAGTATTCTGCTCCTTCAATTTATCCTGAGGAGAAACTTTGAAAAAACGAATGCGAATTTCCACAAGGCGAAACGAGAAAAGAAATTTCCAGAATTCTAGAATTTCCAGAATTTCCAGAATTCTTAAATTTTCTCCGTTTTACGCTGCACCCATACTTTTTCCTGTTGGTCTTCGTTTTTCACGCAATGTAGCATGTCTCAGTTCTCGTGTTTCGTATTTCCTAGTTCCGCAAAAACAAAGTAGGAGAAAAGGGAAGTAAGAAATATACAGAGTAGAGAGGACAGAGGACGGATGTAGAAGAGTGGAGAATGAGGGGAATCTAAGGGTATCAAGTTATTCAAGTGTATCCCTTGTGTAATGTGTAATGTGGAATTATGGAGGTTTTTCTGTAGCTAATGCTCCATGTTCCATGCCTATACTCTGTACTGTATAACTACAATCTAGTATCTGTATTTGGAATCTCTTCCTCATTCCTCAGTTGAAATGTGTGGGTGAGTGGGTGGTAGCTACTGTAGATTCTAGATTCTGGATTCTGGATTGTTGGATGAATGAAAAGATCCCTGTCGATCCACTTCAAATTGAGTAAGAGATATTTTCCCGATACAGATTCAGATTCGGATAAAATTCTCCTAGATCCTAGATCCTAGACACACCTGAGTTCAAGTACATTCTACAAGTAGATTCTAGATTCTAGATTCTATGTTATATGATTTATAAAAAAATAACTTTTCAATTTTCAATCCCCAATAAATATAATTTAACTTAAAGATATAAGTGGAACATGTGATATATGATATATATATAGTATATAGTAAAATGTCTAATAGCAAAAAATGTAGTTGTACACTGTACACTTACACTCCGCACCTGATCAAATTAACTGCACCGTGTCATGAACTGCTCAAAGTAATCGAGTAGAGAGTAGAGGGAGAGATTAAAAGAAGAGTCGAGACTCGAGACTCGAGACTGAAGAAAGTACAAGAAACTTTTCTTGGTGCTTCGAGTTTCGAGTTTCGAGTTATGAAACATGCAACCACAAGAATCAAGCCACGAGACAAAACTTTCTTTCCTCCTCCTTTCTTTGTTTCTTGCTCCTTGCTCCTTGTTCAGGGCTCTAGCTGAAGATTGAAGACTGAAGATTGGCTTGGTTGGTGGGTTTCTGGCTTCTGATTGCATCTCATCTTTGCAAAAAAAATTGTGAATATTCTCTACGGCCTAATTTTTAAAACAATGTACAATGTACAATATATACAGTGTACAGTGTGTAGTGTGTAATTTATTCAAGAAATTACGTATATCCATCATATCCCTACATGTTTTATATTTTATATTGTACAACTCTATGTTTCACTCTGAAAAATTGTACAACTAAAACTAGGCATTTTTTCTCCTTTCCCATTTTTCATTTATCAAGAATCAAGAATTGGATAGGGAAAATATGGAAAGTTCCTAAAATCAAATATTACACGGAGAAATATGATAAATTAGCTGATATGATTTTCAGTGGAAATTTTCCGTTCCGAATTGCAATCCATTTTCCATTTTCACACCACTGCATTTTTCCCATGTCAAACGAGTCAATTCAACAAAGTACAAAGCGTCGAAAATCTAGAATCTGGAATCTAGAATTTGGAATCTATAGAGAAGAGAAGGGAAATGATTCTCTCGTCCCAGTTTTATCAACAAAATCTCTTTGTTTTTCCCACTGGTTTTGTTTTTGGTGTTTTTGATTACAATTTACAGTGAACATGAATCAGACTCTATGGCTGTAAAATGTAACCGAGAAACCGTATAATTTTGATTATGATTGTGTATTGTGGAATTGAACATAGGACTACAATACAATCTACAATAAAATTAGATGGTTTCTCTGAATTGTGGATTGACATTTGAAATTTGACATTTGACACGAGTCCAAACTCACAAAGTTGAAGGTCGAATAAAACGATGCAGAATCTAGAATCGAGGATCGACAGTCAAGAGTCAAGAGTTGAGAGGATGAGCAATGAGCATTTTACACGTTTAAAATGAATCCAGGAAATGAAAATGAAATAATTATTGGAGGGAAATGTGGAGAAAATATATTAAATTTTACACTCTACTTTTGACTTTGTTTATTGGACGTACTGCGTATTTTATGGTTCATATTTTATAGCATCTGGAATTTGGAATCTGGAATCTGGATGATATTTTACGTTCATTCCTCGTGCTTCCTGCTTTGAGCTTTGAGCTGCGTTATATAGAATTTAGTGGTGCGTTCAAAATGTATACAAAGAAGGAGCATGATCATTTAAAGCTAAATACATATTAGTGACTAGTGACTAGTGCGAGAAGAGTGTAACAAAGTGTAACATTGTAATTTCCTTTAACGTTGTGGGTTTATTCATTACTCATCAATATCAACCATCAACCATCAAACATGGAGAACCAGCAATCAGGAATTAAACATGGAGCATCAAGCTCTTGTCTATATCTAATTTCCACCTTCATCTGCTCTCTGACATCTGCTCTCTGCTCCTCCAAATTTGGCCTTAGTGATGACTTGACTCATTTCATTAGCTATTTATATCACTCGACGATCCACGATCCACGATCACGCTCACGGTGTAATGCATAATGAATATCCGAGATCCGATATCCAACCAGTCTAAATATCTAAATATCTAAATAAATAATAAATAAATAAATAAATGGGCAACTATACATTATACATTGATGCATTAAGCCTGAAACTGGAGGTTGGAGGCATAAAGCACAAAGTACCAGCAGAAATCAAGAGGAGACTGTGAGAGCACACGGAATATCTGGATTCAGATTCAAAAGCCTTCGTCCTCTCCTGTCCTGTCCTTGCTCCTGCATAAATGTAAATAAAAGGTAGAATAATGGTTTACACTTTAGACAACAAACAGACAGCACACGTAATACGCTCACTATTTACTACACATTTTACACACCGTCAAAACATGTAGAATCTAGAATCTAGAATCTAGAATCTGAAAACTCGTGAATCCTGATGTGTACAAAAAGGAATGGAGATTCTGCAGTCTACAAATCTCCATCTAAATTTACAATGTACAAAAACAAGTCTAATTTCTAATGTGTAGATTGTAAATCCTGGATGTAGATTTCTAACCACATTTCCCCCCGACTTGTTCTCATTATACATGATACGAAATAGGAATAGGAATTGTATAGACTATAAACTGTAAACAGAATGTATAATATAACTAACAACTACCCGCAGTTGGCAGTACACAATTTAGAACCCGTTCCAGTTCCAGGGACTAGCACAGAACTTTGAATCCAAACAAATGAGCACAACGAAAATAGGAAAAATGGAAGACAGAGCAGTGCCATATCAATTATCAACAGGACCTTGCTTCTTGTTTGATTACACTCCCTGTTTTGTGTTTTGTGTTTTATGACTCGAGACTCTGAGAATAAATAAATAGCAAATAATTTTCACTTTTATTCAGCCCCACCATTCACCATTTACCATCCCTGATTTCATGTTCATGTTCAATGTTCACATGTGTAATCTCACTTTGATCTTTGATCACAAACTAAAACTTTCAACTATACACAATACAGAGTACAGAGGTAATTCCGATTTTGATGAAAGGCGTTAAATTTGACCGTTAATTTTCCATCGTCGATTACTACCGTTTTCCGTTTTCCAGTTTTGGATTTCAGATTTCCACTTTTGAACTATTGGAAATAAAAGAAGGAAAAAGTTATGTGCACGTGGATCGTGGATTATGTTTTATGGTTGCTCTTTTGTCCGCCCGTTTCTAAAATCCATGTATTTTATGTACACTGTAGATACTTTTGTTTATCTGGATTCTGGATTCTTGGTACTAGAGTCCAGAGTCTAGAGTCTAGAGAGATGCTTTATCGTTTTGATGATAGTTTTTGCACTGTCGATTGACGATTGACAAGAGTAGAGAGTAGAGAGTAGAGAGAGAAGACATCATCATGAATTGAGATTGTGTGTAGTGTGTAGTTTGTACTCTTGGCTTTATGTTTATTACGACCAGAAACCAAACCAGCCATCATAATTATGGGCACTAACTTTGCCCATTAATTCCTTCCGTTTGCCACTCGATCAAAAGTCTACAGTCTACATTCTCAACTCGCATCATTTCAGATTGGAGCTTTGAGCTTTGAGCTTGTTGACTGTTGACTATTGACGCTTGACGCTTGACGCTTGACCTTGACTCGGATGTTCCATGTTTCGTGTTCAATGTTCAAAGGTCGACGAGAATGTCATTACCTCTATTTTCTTTTTTCTAGTTTGTGTTCATCAAGAATCAAGACTCTCTCTTCTGTTGTGGACTCTGGGCAATGCCAATGGGCATAAATGCTTTAACAGTTCGGTTCTCTCTGTGGGGTTGTATTTTTATCTCTTTTCACTTTTCATGACACATGCCATGATTGTCTGTTGGATGTTGGATGTTGAATGTAATTTATTTTGCAGTGATCTGTGGTGCTACTGGAATTGAAACTATTACATGCCCTCCGGCTTCCGGCTTCTATATATTCTATATATTCTAATTTCTAGATTCTAGATTCTGCTTATCAAAAGTCACTCAGAGAACAAGTTTAAATGACAAAAATGGAACAAAAAGTTTCCATTTTAAATTTAAATATTCCTGTACCAATTTCAAATTGTAACAAAGAAAAACTCGGCGCTCACATCTCCTAGCGTACGATAGTAATTAGTTTGGTGTGCGGTTTGAAATGGGAAATGTGAAATGGTGTGGAATGATGGAACATGGAAATTATCTACATGCTGATTTAATTTGACTATATGAAAATTACATAAAACTTTAGTCAATTCTTTGTATTTTGCATAGCACTCACTAGACATTAGACACTAGACTTGTGACTTGTGACTTTGGAATTTCAAATACGGTACTAATTTTACGTACCGAACTCATCTTTTTGATGTTTAGCTTCAAAAAGGAGTCAAAAAGTGAATTCTGTTTAGGAGACAGGAAGAGGGAAGAGGATGTGGTTGACTGGAGACTGGAGAATTTTCGGAAATTCACCAGGGTGAATCATCCCATGAATGAATTTTTGACACAAGTTTTTTTTCTTTTTTTCTATTCACTTTTCCCTTTTTACTCGTCTCTTTGTTTCTTCCTTTCAAGAGAAAAGAGAAAAGAGATAAAAAAGGGGAAAAGTAGGTAGGTTCCGTATTCTGTATTCTATATTCTAGAGTTTACATTCTATTTGTGTGGGATTTGCGATTTGGAATCCAATCTAACATCTAAAATCTAACATCTAAAATCTACAGGTTAAAAACAGAAAGTAGAGAATACAGAATACAGAGTATGGAGTAAAAGTAAAAGTAGGAGAAATGAAAAGGAAAGGAGAAAGGAGGTATTGAAAAGTGAGGGATTTTATACTTGAAAGGACCATGAAAATTTTGTTACAGGCCTATGTATCGTCGGCATTCTTTATGTTATACTTTATAAGTTGTAAGGGGAAAGCCGGGGCTATAAACTATAAACTATAATGATTATGTGGAGAAAGGGGAATGGAGAATGGAGAGAGGAAGAGAAGAAATTCAACAGGAGGAATGAAATGATGAAAAGGGCTCCTCTTTGGTCCTTGCTCGTCAAAAGTCAAAAGAGACGAGTAAAAAAGATGTAGAATCTAGAATCGAGAATCCATTACATGATGAGCTCAACCAGAACAGAAGTGAAGTGAACAGGGAACAGTGAACGGAGCAACCAGCAATCACAAAGCAAAGCTTACCGGTTCTCCTTCTCCTTCTTCTTCTCCGTCTGGTTTCTATGGCTTGAGATTTGAGATTTGAAAAGAATCAGGAATCAGGAAAGAGATTTAACTTGCAAGATTACATAATACTACATACTTGGATAGTTGATATCCGATATACCTCAATATTCTACATTCTTCCTTCAACATTCTCCCAACAAACTCCCATGCAAATTCTCTATAAAACTCCTCTACGTTTTTCCGATCCTGGATCTTGGAACTTGGATATTTTGAATTTCGATACAACGACCACAGCAACCGCAACAGCAACAGTATAATCTTCCAACTTGGAATATGAACGGATATCCGAATTTGATATCGATACGTCATATTATCTTGTCATATCCTGAGTTTTGAGTCTGGAATCTCAAGTTTGGAGTTTTGGAGTTTTGGAAAAATGAAATATCTCAAATCTCAAACTACTCGTCTCGTCTCCAGTCTCGAGTCTTGAATCTCGCATAAAAACCGAGTCAACACAACTACGGACAAGGAAGCAAGTGGAGTGAAAGTGAATGAAAGAAGATTTTTTCTTGATAGTTAATACACTCGGCTTGAGCTCAGTTCAGCTGTATCATGTCATATCAAATCAAATGAAATCATATCAAATATCAAACCAAAACATGTTCCCTATCTGTTGCAAAATCAAAATTTCATCAAATTCCACATCAACTTACAAGTCTACACCATTCCAGTACTTTTCTTTACTTTATTGTATCAAATATCAACCACAGCAACCGCCACACAGCTCCTTCTTGTGGATTCTTGATTCTTGATTGTAGATTGCAGATTGCAGAATTTAGAGTGTGCACGTATATCTATATCTATAATCTGTACAGAGGAGACAGTTGATAAAAAACAGTCAATTCCTTTCACAACTCACGACAGTTTGATTTGATTTGATTTGCTGTGCTTTGGTTCAAGTTTGGATGTTTGAATGTTTGAATGTTTGATGTTCCGTTATCCGTTGTTCGGTATTCGGTGTATTCATAATTCATAAATTTATGCAGTGTGCAGAATACAGAATGAAAATGCATAGATATGGAATACAGAATACCGAATACAGAGATGTGAGATAGAGTCAGTCACTTGCCATTCGACAGTCGACATTCGCCATTGAATGATTTATGCCCACACAAAACGCCAAACACAAATGAAATCAACATTCATATTCTCCGCCTTTTGGTTTACTAGAGACTCGACATTGGAGATTGGAGACTCGAGACTTGAGGCAGTCCGAGTTTGATTTTGACTGCTAACTGTCTCTTTCCCACTTACCCGTCACTCGGCACGTCCTTGCATTTTTGATTTTGATTTTTGTCACATTGTCACATGCATCAGCATTGAGTATTGAGTATAATAGATGTGGGAAGTGGAAAAGTAGATTACCAAGAAAAGAGATGGGAAATTCATACATACAAAATACAAAAGATGCACCATTTTCCATTTCCTTTTCCTCTCAACTCTCAACTCTCAACACTTAATGCTCAAGTCTCGAGTCGCAAAAATCAGACAACTTTCAACTTTCACTTCTCAAATCCTCTTTTCATGCTCGTCCTCAGAGCTCAGAGCTTTTTGTAGCCGATTCCGATTCCGATGCGGATGCGGATGCGGATGCGGATGTCGATGTACCATGTTTAATTAACCATTCCTTATTTTTCATTGAGCCTTTGAGTTGGGAGTGACAAATCAACAAAAGTTGTGTGGAATGTAGAATTCTGCAGAAATGGAATTTCAGGAAAGAATGAAAAAAGGTGCGAGGAAAAATCAGATTTCAGATTTATGGATCATGTTGAAAATTTAAAGAATGCATTTTGCATCTGTAATACAAACTGAAAAATCTCTGTTTTTATATCAAACTACAAGCTAGATGCCCGTTTCTGGAAGACAATTTTTTAGACTTTAGACTCCAGAGAGCGCACAAAATGCGGACTAAATTCTTAATTCTACATTCTGGAGTCTGGAGTCTAGATTCTAGATTCTGGATTCTGGATTTTCTCGAGTCTAGACCAAAGACTTTCATGTGAGCGGAAAAGCTCTAAAATGATTTCATTCTCTTTCTTTCTTTATTTAAAGTTTCAAGTACACGCTTTTGTATCTCTCTTTTCTTGCTTTTATTTAGCATCTTTTTGTACTGTAAACTGTAATCTTTTACAATTTACAAAATACGAATGCAAGTCTGACGAAACACAAGGATACGAAATGCGAAGTGCTAAAGGAAATGTTCAATGCTCAATGCTTCAATGTTGCTACCCTTTTTACTAAATTAAAGGAGCTTCTATCGCTATTCTTCATTCTTCATTCTTCACTCCTCATTCCTTAAAAAATCGACAAAGACTTTTAGGCTTTAAGTTTTAAGAGAAAAGTGGAGCAGTGAGAAATAATTGAGAAAAGATTTCAAATCCGAATCCGGATCCAAAGCCAAAATCCAAAGGACTTTAAGGTTTAGATTCGCCTTTATGTCGATGAGTTTTCTGCCTCCATTTTCATCATTCGTCAGTCATCAGTCATCAGCCTTTTGAAAGGGAATAGAGGATAAACTACACGTCATAAGGATTTTGTATTATGTTGAATGCTAAGGGATTGAGGATTGATGTTTGATCCATTTGTATGATGTATGATGTATAATGTATATGTCTTTTTTAATTACGTAGGAAACTGGTGGATCGACTGGAGAGTCTGCGACGACTTGCCAACGGAAATGGAGTCACCGAGTGCGTTTTGTGCGGTGATTCATTTGGGCTTTCAGTATTTGGACGGACCAACTACAGATGTGCCGACTGCAAAAAGGTACGCACCTTTCAACTTTCCATTTTCCATTTTCAATACTCAACTCTTTTTAATAATAATTCTTTTTAATTATTCATATTACTTTTAAAGGAGTATTTATTACTAAGGACTAAGCAGTGTAAAAAATAAAGGAATCATGAAAAGTACACGGCTCTTCCTTCATTTCACTATTCACTATTCAACACTCTAAATTTCTCATTACTATATCCTGTCAAAAGTCAAAAGAAAACTGCGCTGAAAGTTGGAAATCAAGAATCAAGAATCAACGCCATGTAATTTTCCTCATGTACTTTTCAGTTTTCTTGGAACTCAAAAGTCAAAAGAGATTTGTTCTAAATTCTAGATTCTAAACAGAACAACATGCGTAAAATCTGGCTTGATGCTTGATTCTTGATGGAGAGCTGTTTGACTTGCGAACTGATTCACTCGCAATTCAAAATCCACAATCTCGTAGCATCATCCCAAGTAATTTAGTGATTGAGTGAGATGAAAGGGAAAGGCGAAAAACGTGGATCTGCGAATGGAAAATGGAAAATGGACAAATGAAGTGATAATGTTGATAATGCTGATGAAAGTTTGTATACTAAATACTTACCAAAGGATTTGACACGGAACAGTCCAAAGTACAAAGTACAAAGTACGGAATAGAAACAAACAAGATCCAGGATCCAGAATTCAGAATCCAGTCTATTTTGTCACTCTCTGATGAGTGATAACTGTTCTCTGCCTTCTGTTCTCTGTGTAATGTGCTACTTTTCATTTCTCATTATGAACATTGTAAATTTCATTCAGACCGAGAGAAAAGGGAAAGGGATGACCAGAATTCCTTTGCATAAAACGTAAAACTCGTGCTTGATTACAACGGAATAAAATAAAATGACATGAAACGGTGAATGATGATGATGATGATGGCAACAAGGAAGATAGAAAGAGCATTTTAATGATTAATGATGAAACAAGAACGTGAACACGAACAAGAGTGTAACGTCCATGTCCAAATAATGGAGAATGGAGAAAGTTCCAACGATTCCTAATTTCACCCTGTTTTATTTATACTTCATTTTAGTCCACTTGAAACTTGAAATTAAGCTAATTCCCGCTTTTTAACAACTTGTAAATTTTTCATGTACTTGTGAGCTCTTTTGAATTTTCATTTTCAGAATTTTCCATTTCAAACCATGTCTTTTAGATTATGCATCACGGAAATTTTATCCCTGTTTTACATCACAGGAGTGTTTAGTCAAATTTGAATTCAAAACATTTCATGTTTCATGTGGTTGGCGCATTTTACGTCCAAAACATGTTTTGGACGTGGGACACTTGTACAAAATGCATATTCATGGGAGTCTGCCACTTTACCGCCCTTTTCCTTTCTACTCTGTACTCTGTATAGTGTATAGTGTATATGTAGTGACTGGAGAAAAGAAAAAACCAGAATGACTCTTTAAAATTCTGTGAAAAAAGTGGTAAAAGTGACTCAAAACTGAAACTAAAAATTCAAGTGCATCCATTTTTACTGAAAGTTGCAAGTTGACAGGAAACGTTGCAAGTACCGCGTCAGCGAATTGACAATGAACAATTGACAACAAGTACATTTTACATTTTACTTGTATGCAGAAGGAGCAATGAACAGGAACCGAAGAATTACCGTGAAAAATGAACTCTAAATTTCTACATGTACAATACTTTGCAACGGTTTTAGCTGTGCAAATATTCATGCTAGAGAATCTAGAATGGATAAAACGAACAAAGAACACTGAACGACGCTTAGCGTTCAGTGTTCAGCGTTCAGTGTTCAGTGTAAATTATGTGCATGAAAAATGAAAACTAAAAAATCTGAAAACAGGTATACAAGGAGAAAAGCCATGTTTTATGAGGAGACAGTTAAAATAATGTCAATTTGATTTGGTTTTGTTAGGGCGTGTGTCGGAAATGTGTTGTGGACATGTCCGTGCCGGGAACGAATACAAGTGGTGGTTCGAGTAGTGGAAGCAGTGGCGGAAGTGGTGCAAGTCCTGGACAAAAGGAGTCAGTTCTTCGTCTTTGTAAACTTTGTGCGGAAAATCGAGAGTTTCTAAAGAAATCCGGAGCTTGGTTTTACAAAGTAAGGGAAAATTTTATACATGTGAATTTTGATTTATTACATATTTATGACAAAAAAATTCAGTGCCGTTGAAAATTTTTTGAGCTTTGAACTTTGAGCTTTGAGTGAAAGTCATTGATTTTACCCATTCGAACTTGAAATTAAATTATTTTCCTTTGTGTGGTTTTTTGTCTATTGTTTATGTGAATTTTTATGTGTATTTTGCTGTAGGGAGTGCCAAAATACGTCTTGCCAGAGAAGAAAAGTCAGTACAATAATAGTTATGAGAATATTTCTCCCACCTCTGGTTCATATCAGGAGCAAAAGTATATGAGTCGCTATATCAGAGGAGGTGGAACATCCGCGTCTTCCGGGAATAAACGTGCAGGTGGGTTCTTCACATAATTGTCGATTTATTTTGTATTTTGTATTTCATCCAGAATCCAGAATCTAGAATATATTACTTTTGACTTTTGACATTCCTCTTCTTTTTTTGTTGTTTCTGCAGGTGGAATTTTCTGGGCAAAAAATTTGTCCAAGGCATCTCAATCGGAGCACGAGTATGAAAGTTCTTCGGGTGATGAACTTGGACCTGGATTTGGTCAAGCCTTTGCGAATAAGACGGCAAATCCTGCTTCCGCTTCGACCTCTGTTTCTGTTTCTGTTTCGTCCAGTGCAGGAGCAACAGGAAGTGATCCACACGACATCCACACACCACCATCATCAACATCATCGGGACCAACAACAACAACAACAATAACTGGAACAACTGGAACAACTGGAACAACCACAACTACATCAACGATCACCAAAACGTCCAAAAATTCAAATCCGACAAATGGCAAATCCGCCAAAAAGTCAATATTAAAGCGCCTAACTTCGGATAGTAAATCCAGTCAGAGTGTTGAAGACAACGGGTCCACAGCTAATCATCTCCATGAGACTTCTGATGTCCAGTCCCATTCAAATCCGAGTCCAAATCCAAATCCAAATCCACATTCTAATTTGAATTCAAATTCTCGACTGCCTCCAGTTCCACCACGTCGGCACAAGCAACAACAACAACAGCAACAGCAAGCTCAATCATCCTCCTCCTCCTCCTCCTTTGATCGTGTGGAGAATCCATCCGCCTTCTCATCCTCCTCCTCCTCTCCTTCCACTGTCCCACCCTTCCATCCCAACACCAATACGAATGCACATTTACACATGATGTCATCCTCCTCCTCATCCATCATCCATCCACCTGCTTCTGGTTCTGGACCTCCCTACAATGACAATAATGCTAGATCTTCTGGTTCCGGTTCTGGTTCTGGTTCTTCGGATAGTTATTCATCCTCCATGAGAATGACAACAACCACGACGACGACTGAGCCCCACGACTTTGGCCTTGGGACTCTTGAAGTTTCCCTCTTGTATGAAGACAAGGAGCAGGCTCTTCACTGCTCCATTCATAAAGCCAAGGTATGCGCTTTTGTTTGTTTTTATTTAAATTTTAATTCTATTCAATTACAAATTTGTAAAAATAATCTGGTTTTATTTCTTTATGTTTTTAGGAGCTCACGCCGATGGACGGAAGCGGCCTCTCAGATCCATACTGCATGCTCAATCTCGTACCTACGCGATTCGAGGTAATTATTTTGATTTTTGATCCCATTTCCCATTTAAACTGTGCTCTGTGCTCTGTGATTTTACTCGAGACTCGAGACTCGAGAGAATGTACTTGGAGCAGATCTTCACTGTTCAGTCACTAAATGCACCCGCATTTAAGTAGTAATTTCTGCAAAGTACCTACATCAAGTGAAAATGTGAAAATATGAAAATGTCCTCAATCCTCTTCATTTAAAAACTGCACCAAATTTCCCTTTTCATTCTGTCTTCTTATTTTGTATAGTTTCTCTTGTCGGATTTCCCTCTGTCTGTTTTCTAATGTCTCATAATTCAAAATAAATTTCTCTACTCTCGAGTCTCAAGTCTCGACAAATTGAATCATTAGGAGCTAATGTTCTAAAATCCTGTGTTAGTTGAGATTTGAGACTGTTCGTTGCTCAATGCTCATTGTATGTTTTCGTTATTAATTATTACGTTGTGGATTGTGGATTGTGAATTGTGAATCCAGTCGAGTAGTAAATAGTAGTCTGTTTAATAAATAGTAGTCTGTTTAATAATATGCAATTTCAAATTTAGACGGGAATTCCTTTTCACGAAATTCCAATTCTGTTTCATGAACCACGAACAATGAAAAGAGATTATTCAGTTTTGTAGAGTGAAGGAGTGAAAAGCAAAGAGCATGATGATGATGAGTGGGATTCTTCAATCTTCAACCTCATAAATCCAGTCTCCAGTCCTCGTCCAAACTGTAAAATATGAAACATGAAATGTAGAATCTCGAATCTAGAGGGTGGAGATTTACCTAAATGGCTTCCTCATTCGGATTGAGATTCAGATTCGGATTCGGCACAGTGGAGATTCGAGCGTTGAGAGTGGAGAGAATGTTGGTGGTTGTGTTGGTGTAATATGGAGAGTGTAGAGTGGCAAATGAGTGGGCTGTAGGATTTTGGAAACGTTAATCCGCTTTCCCTCGCATTTAATTAATATTGTAGATTGTAGATTGTAGATTGTACCACATGTGTGTAGAGTGCAGAAAAATTGGGATTAAAAATCATCATGTCTAAAATCTGCACAGATACTAGACATCATGAATCATGAGTCACAAATCATAAATAATGTTCTATTTTCTCTTTACATTTTCCTTACACTTTACATAGCATTTCATATTTATGCTATGATTTATGATTACGACTCAAGTCTATGCATGATTTATAATTTATAATAATGTGGGATGCTCACATTTCCAATTTCCAATATCCAGAATTAAAATGGCTCCAGTCTCCAGTGCTGTGTGAAGGGAATAGGTGACTTGAACATTCCATGTTCCATGTCATTATTTTAGTTCAATATTATTTTTAGTACACATCCTAGGAAAATTTCCAATTACTAATAATAATAATTTGCAAAATTTTTGTCAATTCATGTTTTTTATGAATAGTATTGTTACAAATTGTTTTTTGTATTTTGTCCTGAATGATCAATTATTATCATCAATAATAATTGTCAATTACGCATTAAAAAGGTGTTTTCATTTTTCATTTTTGGTGCTGAATGTTGACAAAATATTACATAAAAGTTAAAAATTGAAAATTGAAATCAACTTTTATCAGGTAGCAAAAAAAGTAAAAGAGAGAAAAATTTCATTTACCTTTTGAATGGAAAAGTCTATATTTCTTATTTCTTGTCCTACATCCTACTTATTTCATGTTTTATTGTTATCGACAAAACGGAGTGTCTCAGCTTGTTCACATGAGCAATGAACAATGAAAGGAACTTTTATTCTGTCCTACGACTTTCAACTTTCAATTTTCGACACATGAGACAAGACATGAGGTGTGAGAGTGTGAAATGGGAACATTTGACTGTCAACTCCTTTTCTTTTCTTTCTTTTCCTTTAACAACTCTATATTATGTATAAGTACGACTCAAATAAAAAATTCAATTTGAATTTCCTTTTCCTTTCCTCTTCGCTCTTCTCCTTTTGCCTTTTGCCTTCACAGCTCAATACTCAATAAAATTCCATTCCATTCGACAAGAATCCTTGAGTTTTTCGCTGTCAATTAGAGCATCTGTATTCTGCAAGGTTGTTACACGCACAATTGTAGATTGTAGATAATATATAAATACTCGTACACGTCATGTCATTTTCAGCTTGTCGACAACCGACAGTTTCTTCTTTACAGTTCAAAATAATTTTGATTGAATATTCAAAATTCAAAATTCAAACTTTTTTTTTACAACTTTCTCCTGAGTTTTAAATTAAAAGTAAAATTTTATGTTTTATTTCACGCCGTTTCATTTTGTTCCATTTTCCTGCAAATACAAAATACAAAATGCAAAGGACCAAAATTGAATTTTATGCAACTTTATTTATTTATCAAGCCCAAAAGATGACTTTTGGTGTTTGATTTTTCAGTTTTTTCAGTTTGAGCAAAAGTTTCCCTTAGGTTTTTTTCGTGCGAGTTTTGAAAGTGTATGATTTTTCAAGTGTATAAAATAGTAAATAGAAAAACGTGAGGATACATAAATAAACAGGATTTTAGATGTGACACGAGACACGAGACTCGAGACTGAATTTATAATGTAAGATGAAAGATGAATGATCATGGATCACGAGTATGATGCATGATGCGTGTTGCATGGACCACGATAAACGATAAACAAAGAAGACAATGTCCGTGAGACGTGAGGTTCGTCTTCTTTGGATCTTCCTGGCTCCACAGAAACAAACAGAAAACAGAAACGGAGGGATCATAAAATGGCCGGAGAAAGTAAAAGGCAAATGATGATTGTCTCTTATTTGTAGCAGTTTGACTCTTCTCTCTTCTTCGTATACCAAAACACTACAATTCGTTCTTGAGTCTTGAGAATTTGAAAGAGAAAATGATGGCCGAGGGCTCAATTCTCTCTCTCTCTCTCTCTCTGCGTACTTTCTCCTCTAATCCATTTGTTTAAGTCATGATTACTTTAGACTTTAGACAGAAGCAAGTCTGTCGCTTCCAGCTTCCAGGGTTTTATAACCTAATCATCATACTCCATGCTCCACAGACAATTGACAAAACAAACCATTTCACATTTCAAAGGAGAAGGAAGAAATGGAAAATGTATCTTGTGTCTTGTGTCATGTGTCATACATAGGGATTTTCAGTGTGAAATAGAACCAGAAACATGTCATCAAAGAGAAAATATACTTGAAATTCTCATGAATTATATTTATACAAAGTAATTTGTCCTTGTGCATTTTACTTGGTATTTGGCTCATTCTAATTTGTAACAACGGTTTTACCTTAATTCATACATTATACAAATGACTTGCGACTCGAGAATCGAGAATCGAGAGACTCTGAAAATGAGGTTGAGGAATTTTTCTGTGTCTCTATTTTATATTCTACTTGTTTTTGGTATTTGGTGCATCTCACGAACTTAGAATCTAGAATCGAAGATTAATGTAAAGAGAAAAATTGTGGTTGTTGATTGTTAATTTTGGATTTTGGATGATATTTTATTATATTTTTGATACAGGGACCGCATCTTCGAACCAAAACGGTACACAAGACATTACATCCCGTTTTCAACGAAACCTTGACCTTTTACGGAGTCACTGCGAATGACATTCACACACAAGCCCTTCAAATCAATGTGATGGGTAAGTTTATAGGCTATTTAACCTTTTTAGTCCTTTTAAGTCATCGTGAGTCAAAAGTCAAAACAATGTCAACGGACACAATACTCATTTAATATTAGAAACTTTGAAAAATTTCAAAGTTTCAAGCTCAAGGCTCAAAAAGCTCAAGGGCAATTTTATTTTATTTCCACTCCTTTCTTCTTTTACTTGATTTTTCCATTTAGTCTTCAATTCAAAATTCAAATTTAACTAATAGAAAGGGAATGGGCAATAAGTAATAAGTATAGAATATAGAATAGACCAACAATAAAAAAGTCGCCTTCCGTCTCTATCTTGTCTATCTTTTATCGTCTTGCTATCTTTTTCTCCACAACCAACTACGAAATAACCGTCACCGCAAGTAAATGTCATTTATCTGCTCATTTCTCCCTTATTGAATTTCCACCTTCTACCTTCACCCTTGAGTCTTGAGTCTTGAGTCTGGAGTAATCGATGGAATTTGAACTCATGTACATAAATATTATGATGATGATTATTACAGCGTAGCATTAGATATTTGATGGTTGATGGTTGATGGTTCATACGGCGCCTGAGTCTGAGACGTGAAAGCTGAAGAGAAAATGAAATTTTTTAAATGCCCTATTTTCACGCTTATTGTTTGCTGTATACAGTATACTGTATACTGTATATTGAATTTCCTTCTGGTGTTTTGTTGTGTATCAGAGATGGAAACTTTGAAATGAGGAAGAAGGCATAAAATGTAACAGGTCTATGGTATGACATTAAGAAAGAAAATGAGAGGTGATGGAAATAGATGAGTCTGTGGAGCCTGGATCCTGAATTCTGAATTGGGATTTTGAATATCATGCGACATCCCACATCCAACATTTGACATTCAACCTTCTAGTTTAAAGCAAAAAGGAATGAACAATGAACAATGAAAGGAAAAGAATGGCAGACATAATGGACAATAGATAATGGAGAATTTTCTTTTTTTTCTCTTTTTCTCGCCATCGTAGACGAAGACAGGTGGGGAAGAGATTGTTTAGGTACATCCCAAATTTCACTCCATCGGATTCGACCTCAACAGACCAGAATGTTTACTCTGAATCTGGAGAAAGGCCGTTTGGTAAGTGAACAGTAGGAAGTAGATGGAAGAAGGGATCACTGGGAATTTTATGCATGCTGTCTTGTGTCTTGTGATTTGTGATTTGTGATGTAATGTGATGGATTTGGTGTTTTTAGTATCTAAATTTTTCTAGATTCTAGATTCTAGATTCTACACTGTATATTGTATATTGTAGACCCAGAGATTTCTTCTCTTTTGTATAAATATAATTTTTCATTTGACATTCAATGTAATCTAAACTATGCGCTTTATGTATTATGTATTATATAAATATTTTACTGCTCAACATTAAATTCACAGTACACACCAAACACGAAACACCAGCCACTCACATTTCCATTTTTTTCTTCCACACAAATTACATAATTCTGTACTAGAGTAGTTGATTAACATTTAAAGTTTATATTGTAAATGGTAAACAACCTTAAGAATTAAACATGTATATTTTTCTCGGTTCTGAATAAAGCTTTAATTTTGAATCTTCAATGCCTATTTTGTATGCTAAGTTCAAATTCAAAATTCAAAACACAAAAGAACAGTGTAAAATGACACGGAATACTCAGTTCCTGAATATTATCGAATACACATTGCACATGTATCCGATATCCAATAATGGAAAATCCAAATATCCAAATATCCAAAGGATATTCAATATTCATGCTTTTCGCTGCTATCAGGTATTGAAATGATGGATTGGATATTGGATATCAGATATCAAAATGCAATTTTGTTGGGGAAATATCAGAAATAACAAGAAAAAGAAAGGCAAGCCTAAATGGAAATCTTGCTGATATCTGATATGTCACATTCAATATTGAAACTCGAAACTTGAAAGAGAAAGAAGATGATCCATTTGACATTTAAAATTTAAAATTCAAACCAGTGTGGCTCAAATTACATGCTAAAGTAAAAGTAATTTCTTTTCAAATCTCAAATAGAGTGTAGTTTTTTTTTTTAAACTTTCTAGTTTTTCTCTTAGAGTTTATATATATACTCTAAGGGTTTTCTACTATAAACTCTGAATTTTGAATCCATAAATGATAAATGGTAATTGTCAAATTTATGAAAAGCAAGTTTAAAACGTACAACATCATAATTTCATCCGTTTTTTACTTTTTACACAATTGTTTGGAAGACAAATTATAGTGAAGCTAAGGAGAAAGTTGACGGTGGACATATCAGAAAAACAGAAAAGTACAAACTACAAAAACCAACTTGAATAAATAAATAAATACATTATCATTCTACATTCTAGAAAAATAAATCAATATGAGACTTTTCCATTTCCCCGAATTCCCTTTGCTTACATCATTTTTTTTTATTTGTTATTCGAAATAGGTACGTAGTACGGATCTAACTACAAACCACAAACTACCTACAAAAAATACACATTTATGTTATAAATAGTCCACCATTCCATTTTCCATTCTATTTTTCGGAATCATTACATGTACAAAACAAAAAGCTTTTTTTCATATAAATTTTCCCATCAACTGTTTTCTTTGGACTTTGGACTATGGGTTATGAATTATGAATATTACGAATGATATTTATTTTGTAGACTTTTTATTTTGCTTTACTTTCATAAAAAAATGTTTTATTTTATATTTTATTGGCAATTGGCATGATTATGTTTTTCTAAGTGCATGTTGAATGTTGAGTGATGTGATGTGATGGAAAAAATATGTGTACATGATGCAATAATATGTATTTAGTGGTTATGGTGTCTAATGTCTAAGAGTTTAACCTAATTAAATTTGGTTTGGTTTTGGTTGTCATTTTCTCTTTGGCCTTGTTGGCGATAATGTGGGATGGGATTTTGGCGGGGGGTAAATCTGTAAATCTGAAAATGTGAAAAAATAGGATGAGAAATGGGGACGGGGTCGGTTGCTTTTGAGTCTCACTTATGTGACAGAGAGAAGTTTGCTTGTGGTTGGCATCATCAAAGCAGAGGATCTCCATGGACCCGCTGTAGATCACAACAGGACCACCTCCGACCCATTCGTCAAAGTGTGAGTTTCTCTTTTGTCCTCTTTAATTATTACAACACACAACGGGTGATCCGTTATCCGTTATCAGTAATATAGATATTATCAATTATCAACTCTGATCAACATGCCTTATCCATTCCATTAACAATTAACAGTAAAACAATATTAAGCTTCGCTTCATAAAAAATAAAAACTAAGTCGAGGTGAAGCCAAATGCATTTCACTAGTAAAATGTACAAAGTGCAGCGATTCTTTCTGCATTTATTTATGTACAACATACAAGAGAAATAATATATGGAAAATCTATTGCTAATTGCTAGATAATTCTCCGCACTCTGTACTCTGTATTTTCAATTTTTGAACCACTTGAGACCGTTTACGCTTTAACCTTTTCCTGGTGCCTTTCATGATTCCGTTTTCCGTTTCAGACGCTCAAAATTCAAAACTCGAAACCAAGAAGATTGAATTTTCCCATTTCCTATCCCTTCCAGTACTATATCCTGTATCCTGTAGGCTGTAAGGTATTAAGTAGTAAGGACAAATCACAAATCACAAATGAAAAGACACGATGTAAGATGGAATTCCGAAATTGTAAATTTCATAGTGAAAACGTGACAAGTGAGGATTTTACCGTCCTCATTCATGTCAAAGTCAAATTTGTTTAAGACACGCACTCGTCAATCGTCAACTGCCAACTGCTAAAACACGAAATACATGCTAAAATTTAGACATGATTATAAAACTACTTCCTTTTGTCCCATGCATAACAAATAATAACCAACAAAATTAAAAACAGGTCTAGCGTCTTATATCCATAATCCATAATATTCCATTCCCCGATCCCACGTTTTATGAATTATGGGTTATATTTAAAGCTAGACAGACTTGGATTTTTGCTGCGGTTTCGGGTTCGTCTATTATTTTCGAGTGTGTCTAGTGTCTAGTCGTTCTCCTAGGAAATATGATAGATGGGGGAGGATGGAGAAAGTATTTTGTATTTTGTACTACAAAATTTGTAGTGTGCATTATTATAATATACTCTGTACTCTATCTGCTACACCAACCTAAGTCTTATCTACGGAGAAATCAATGAGGACGTTTCGTTGAAACAGGCCTGTGAATTGTGAATGTGCATTAGCATATCAACATGAATATGAAAGTGAATATGGAAAACGGTTGAAACGAAGACTCTGCGAAGACTCTGCGAGTGTTGCTTTTCTTATTCTAATGACCTACATTTGTGTTAATAATTGGTTAAGACTTGAGACTTGAGACTTTAGACACATTTGAAATGTGCATGAAATATGAAATATGAATGTCGCCAGTCACCAATAGTTTGAAGAAGGGAAAGCCAGTGCGTAGTAAATAGTAAATTGAAATGAAGGATTATGAAACACTTGCCGATTGAAATTAGAGAGAGTGAAGAATACTTTACGTATACGAATATATTCGGTTGTGAGTTGTAAATTAAAGATGGACGATGGAAATTATAAATTGGAGTGGTGTATTTGACATTATGGACATTGTATTACGTAGTTTGTAGATAGAACATCGTTGTACAGTTTATACATCAATTCTATTGTATCTGTTGCTCCGTTCTTCTCCTCTCTTCCTCATTGACTTTAACGTACGGAATACGGAATACTTACGGACTGTAGAAACTTGGAAATTTGGAACAAGCGTGTATTTTTGCGAGAATTGAATTCTGAGCCCGTACAATTCACAAAACTTGGACGATTTCAATTTTTAGTATGAAGCTTTAGCTTTTGTTCGGTAAATGAAAATCAAAATGAAAATGACAAATGAAATGGGCAGACTTGTACAGCAAGTGTAGTTACTACTTACTACTTACTACTTACTATTTACAGCTTACAGGAATACCTTGTACATGTAAAATATAAAATATACAATTGATCCTGAATCCTAAGAAAAGAGTTACGAAAAAGTCCTGTATACTGCTCAAGAAGTTAAAATGTGGTCGTGATATACAATAAATGAAAAATAAATAAATAATAATAAATTACTTTCTCTAAAATACTGTATGTTGTATGTACAATGTACAGTGTGTAATATTCATTTGAATTTTGTATAGTAAAAGTTGGAGTTATATTATTATAGGTTATGTTGCATAAAATATATAATATTTTATTGATTTTTCACAAATTTCCAGGAAGCTGTTGCACGACTCTTCCAACACTGGAACATCTTTTTCTGTGAGTCGCAAGTTTAAGACGAGTGTCAAATGGAAGACTGTAAATCCGGAATTCCGTGAAGAATTCAGCCTCAAAGTCTCTATGATGGACCTGCCAAAAACTGGCTTAGCAATTGCTGTGTTCGATCGAGACTTGGGAAATAACTACCTAGGTACTTACTACTTGTAAACCTTACTACTTACTATATAATACACATCTGTGTACCTGTACTCTGTACTCTACTATAATATTATTATGTGAATAGACAATTCAACAAAAATACAGAATATACAAGATTCTTGCTTCTTATAATATATTGTAAAAACTGTGTAATCCGGAATCCGGAATAAAATATAAAATGTCTATCAGATTTAGGATTCAATTGTATCAATTTGTTTTCTATTTTGTATTTACAGGTGGTGTATTCCTGAATGGAAATTCCAAAGGAGAGAGGTTAAAGCACTGGACTGAAATGATGCAGATTCATAATATAGCTCATGTACGCTGGCATACGCTCAGTCCTTCTCCCATGCCTCAATGAAATAGTATATTCAACATTATACATGATAAATTATCAAGAAGAAGCAAGATGACAGAAGAATATAATATATAGAACATAATAAAGACAACTGGGACAAATAATTTTATCTACCAGAAAAATAATTATTATTATTATATTAAACATCTCCAAATTCCAAATCCACGGCGTAATTGCCAGTTTAGACCGTAGACAGTACATAGCACAAGCCGCCTATCCATTATAAATCATAAGCATAATTATTACTATTATACATTTGTTTATAGACGTAATAAATGATAATACACAAATACAAAATACACACACATACATAATATTATATGAACATTTGAGTTCCAAATTCATACAAAAATGATATGTTTACCAAGGATCTGCTGTCTAGATTCTAGATTCTAGATGTAATTACAAATGTAAATACCATAATTATATATAGTTTATTTATTTTTTTATTAAATCACAAGAGATCTGTACTCTGTACATGCTGAACTGTACGGATTACAAATTACAAATGATAGACCAAATACCAATTTGTGTATATTACCCTGTAAATTATAAATTATAAACTCTAGTACATGATACACGAATCCTGTACAAATTATAATATTGTCAATGGTATAAAATAAGAAACATCCTGTAAAAAATGTATCACTGAAGAGCATTCCATACTCCATACAGACTCCATCTCTAATGTAGTATAAATTATAATAGGTAATATCAATATATCGTATACAGTAGGTAAAAATTTGAGACAAATATAATATATATATAATACAGATATTTAAAGTTGAGCTATATGATGCCTTCTCCTTCTCTGTCTTATAATTTCTCTACTTGACTTACTTTCACTTTCTCCTACTTTCTACTTTCACCCAAACATCCAATGTCAACATGGTAGAAGATAGTAGATAGATAATGGAAGCGAAAGGACAGTGGACTTTCTCTCATGAAAATGAACTTTCTTTCTGTATGGGAATGTAAAATGTAACAAAATCAGATAAGTGGTTTGGGGTAGCGCAGCTCGTAAAACCCCTGGTAAATAGACGCATCGTGTATTTAATAGTCTATACGTACAGACTACAGACTACTGTTTTCTGTCTTTTTTGAACTGTGGTCAAATGGACACATTATTAATCGAGTACAAGCTGTGCTATCCTTTCAAAGTCTCGAGTCTCGAGTGCTTCACCACGGAATGAAATTAGATTTTTCCATATACATACTTCACCGAGATAGTTGTCCCACTTCCTTTCTGTCTGAATCTATCTGTATTGCCTATATGCTATATGGCCATACGTCATACATATGTAATACGTAACTGTGAGCTACTTGTATATAAAATAATAAATACCATTATGTGCGTAAATAGTAAAAACTATATTATGCTACTGCATTTGTTCCAAATGATGATAAAATTATAATAATAGGTAATAATTAGTTGACACACATATAACAGACAGATAACACATATAATAATATGTACATGCATAATTATGATATTAAACATGGAAAATATTATATAGATAGGTATAACTCCCAAATAGACAATCTTCTCTCTTCCATCACACACACTCACAACTCACAACACACAAAAAATACAACATTCAACACACAATATTGTGTATAAGAAATATTGCAATTATAATTAAGCATAGCTGTAGAGTCTAGAATATGAAATAAAGCATTATGTATTATGTACAATATAGAAATTCTATATTAGAATACATTATACATTATAATATTATTATGATGTAGAATATTGAATATTGAGTAAAACATGTGGTTTATGGTTAACCTACTAAAAATACTATCATAAATATTACAGCTACGAGTGTACATATTGTATAATATTATACTATTATTATAGAGTTACTAAATAGATATGAACTATGGACAATTTATTGACAATGGACAATGCCAACGTTAGCGTTTAGAGTTTAGCGTTTAGTGATGATGACGAGAAAAAAATCCAAAATACCTACAAAGAAATTGAATAAACATGAAAAACATGAAAACAGAAAACAGTCGTGTGCATCATTATTATTGGACTAGCTTTTATATGTACATTGCATTCACTTCACTTCATAAAAATCAATTTAATTAGGCATTTAACCAAGTGACGAAGCACAAAAAGCATGCCGATGCCTAATGTAAAACTGATGACATGCTAGATCAATATTTGATACTCAACACTCATGCTAATGCATAATATTTTTTGACAGTGTGACAGGGCGAATAATAAAAAAACACATGGAGAGACAATTGAAGAAATATCCTTGCCTTGAAAATTAACGACATCTAACGAAAATCCAGAACGCGCATACTTCAAATCGTATTAGAATTTTTATCGAATCATCCGGATTAAAATAAACTGTTGTAGTTAAACTACCTCATTTTATCACTTTTATACTGTGTATTCGTAATTAGTGTGTGTTAGTGCTACAACTATTCCATAATTAATTAAAATCCAGCGTGTCTACTGTTTTTCACTACTATTTAATTGGTCCTTCTTTTCCCTTTATTCTCTGACGGTGAACTCAGGTACATGATAATATAATTATTATTACCGTACATTTTACAGTACACAGTACAGTATAAAGTATTATGACAAGTTATAATAATATTATGCAGGACTATAGTTTAGTTTATGAGAATCATGATTAGTTTCATCATTATACGGCGTCAAAATTTCATACAAGGTTCAAGCTTATGTTCATTTGTCTCTTTTCTTTACATTTGTTTTAACTTTTCTTGGATTAGTGTCAATATTCAATATGAAATATGAATAAGGATGAGGATTTTGAGGATTCATTATCATTGACAATTGACAAGCCGGTTTGGTTCATGTAGATTCCAAATCTAATATCCAAAATCCAAAATAACACGTATTTATATAGATTTATAGGAAATTAGAGGGAGTCAAAACTCAAAACACAATTTCTTTCGTATTTCGGATTTTGTTTGATTTTGTTTTTGGTCTGTTTTGTTTTGGTAAAGAGTCAGTAGTCGATAGTCAATAATATTATAGTCAATAGTATTTTTTGTTTACTACAGTCTAAAGTTCCTAATATACTTCAAAATTGAACATACTTGTTTTGTATTAAATGAAACATATAAACTATGAACTATATGACCCCACAAATACATACATACTCACTTAATTAGCTGTGGCTCCCCTCCCCTCTTACTTACGTACTTATTGCTCATATTGTATTGTAAATTAATATTAATTTTATTTACTTATAGAATAGATTATAATAGATCCTGAAAATTTTAGACATTTTTATCTACATTATTTATTGATATTTGGATGTGTGAAATGTGAATGTATGTATGTAATAAGAGATGTATGATATATGTGGACATGTATGTGTAAAAAGAAAAACAAAATAATGATTTCTTTTGTCTTTTTTTATTCTTTCTATCAAAAAAATGCTTTCCTCTCTCATCTCTTACTCACCTGGGATGTTTAGAAGTTCTAGATTTCTTTATGTGTAAACAAGTTCAGTGCATTGACAATTGACAATAATTGACGAATTGGCTGTGGACAGTGACATTGGTATTTGGTATTGGTTGGGAACCCAATAATAATAATAATAATACTTCTATCTTCTGTCTCTATCACTTCTGTCATTGGGTCAAAGGGGAACTATTAAACTGCTCTCTCTATTTCTCAATACAATGAGTGCTTGCTTTTTGTAGCTTTGTACAATAAACACAATATCAAAGGCAAAGTGTACATGAATCTAAATCAAAAACAAACAAAAACATATACATCCAACAAGAAGGAAGAAGGAAATTTTTATTATATTTATAAACAATAATAATAATACTACATTTGAAGTTTGAACAAGACGCAGAAACAATAATAATACAAAGTTACGTAAAGTATAACGTATCACTTGAAACAAAATGCCGAAGAATCGTAAGAAGGGGTCAAAAGGAGCTGAAATGGAAGAGGTCAAATGGGAATTACGAAAACGAGGAGTCCGTCCAGCTGGAAGCTCACAATCCATGGTCATTCTTTCTCTCTCTTCTTTTATTTATAAATATAATATATTATTATTATATTACACCTTTTTTGTTGTGTTTTGTTTTTGAAATAATATGTTCTTGTTTTGTTTTTTACAAAACTGAGTAGCAGTAGTAGTAGTAATATTAGTGATTTCATACATATTCTTTTTATGAAAAAATGAACTGTTTTTAATTAATTAAAGTTATGGAGTGATTGAGGATTGAGTACCTTTATTAGTTTTGACAATAGGTATTGAACTGCTTCAAATCCCCAACTAATGTGAGGGGATTTAAATATTAAGCTCTGTGTAAACATGTCATTTCTATGCATGTATCATGTAGGTATTTTGTGTTTATTTTAGTTTGTATGCACTAATATTATGAGTTTTGAGTACGTGCTTGGATATTTTATGTATGTTTGATCATTTTTATTTGCTGTACTTCTTAAGGCTTCATTTTTATTCTTTTCGTCTTCCGTCGACCTTTACACACAACTACAAAAATTAAAATACTAATAGATATTATACATAATTATTATTATCACAATCATAGCCAGCCAACATAGTATTATGTCAAGTAGTAAGTAGTAGTAATAGTAAATAGTATATGGTGGGTCATTTTTCATTCAGACAAAAAAGCGTAGTATTCAGTATTCAGCATATTAAGTGAGGAAAAACGCCTACTTATCACATTATGAATATATTATAACTTCTAACACCATGATATTAGTTTTATATATATTTCCTACTAAAAAAGTATTAGTAAAGTACTACTAATGAATGGTATATGTATAATATATAAGCAGACAGAGTACAAAGGTACATGGACTAAAGACTGTAACGAGCGAGATAACTACGACGACGACGCATGTCATCTTTACTAAATGTTCCATGCTTTTGAGTCGAGTTAATGAACTTGTTTTCACATATATATATACAATACATTGTATAAACTATAATACATTATACACATATTTTCTCCATTTCCCATGTGTACATAATGTATTAGTTTAGAGCTTTTATGGAAGAACACGGGATAAAAAAAGTAAAAAAGAGACCATTTTTCTAAATTGTTATGTATGCATGTAAAAAGAGTACAGAGTATCGAGACATGTTATAGTATGTACATGTATTGTAAATTGTAATATAATGTGATAATAGATTATATTGTATATATTTTATTCTCGGTTGTCGGGATAATCAATACGCAAATGCTGCTACACGCACTCGTGTATATATGCATTAGTTTGTATTTTGTATCCTGACGGCTGTTTTCCTAGTATACTTTTGTATTACGGAGATGATTGTATTAATAATAATAATAATAATAACAATATATAATGTTGATATTGTATTGCATCATAAGATATAATACAGTGTGAGTTGTGAATGGTATATTAGTACTTATTTGTTAGTCTCCAGTTTTGAGACTTGAGACATGTAAAATGTACATACTGACAAGTAAGTATGTACAACATACAACATCATGCAGTCTTCTTCCTATATAGTAGTTTCATAGTGGTCCACAAGTAATAATATATTATGTACTGTTATTCATTTTACAACTTGCTCTTTGCACTTTAGGCAGCTCCTCCAAGTTCTACATATTCCTTGTATTAAATTGAAAACACTTCATGCTAGAGAAGAGTACAAACTACATGCTACAAACACTTCAACTTGGTCTTTTTTACACACTTTAAAGATCAACAGAAGAATTTGGTAGAAAGAGATGAACTGAGATGCTGTTTTCATTATCTGTGTAGTCCATTTTGTATGGAGTATTGTAATCTCTTTTTACCTTATCAAAAGACTAATATCTCACTAAATATTTTGACTTGTTTACAGAAATTCTTCTGTAGAAACTGTCATCTGTGATAATATCATACATATTCTTTCATAGTAGTACATAGTACTTCTGTATTCTGTATATATAGTGAATGATGAATGACTTCCAGGTCGCAAAATTAGAATGAGAGCTAGAGCTAGAACATACATTTGATTAATATCAGTGTTGTTCCTTTTGTGTAAAAAACATCAAGTATTTTCATGCTTTTTAATCATGACCTGTTCTCTATGATGTGATCAAATCTCTGAAAATGTATAAAAAAATAGTTTTAAAAACGTCCTAGAATTTAGAATACATGTGGAAAAAAGGCCGTTGGCATGATATATAAACTATATAAAGGGGATGAATTCAAATGTTATCATCAATATGATTATCCCCGTTTTTTAAGTTGTAAGTTGGATCATCTTCGTCATTTACAGTGACAGAACGTCAAGTAATTTTTACTGTGTAGAATGTCCAATATATAATATATGTGACAGTTGATACTTGATAACCTTGAATCTTGAATCTAACTGAATCGTTGATACATACATAATAATAACATTATTATAAGAATTAATATTAGTGATTTCTGTAGTTTATATTATGGTACATGCTCATTTTTCCCGTATTTCATAATATAGAATTTATTTGAAAGAAAATTTTTACTAAAGAGTTTTTTCTTTTTTCCTTTGGGCTAGAGGAAACCGCTACATGCATAGATAGTATAGATACATGTACAAGTAGACGAAAGAGTATTTTTTCCAAATACTTACACAAATATAGATTTTGTTTACAGTTCATCCACAACACGCACACTATAAATTCCAGGCCAGAGAGCAGACCAAAAAAGTTTTGCATATATTTACTGTCCCTTGTCTCAGTTTAGACTATAGTAACTCCAGCCTCTCTATATAATTATTCAATATTAGTAATAAAAGTAATACTTGTCAGATAAAATTGAAGCAGAAAGTAGAGTAAATTGTACAGACATAAAGATTTATATAAAGATTATTTCACTTTAGATTTTGTCTTTGAAAGTATTGTTATTACGCTAATATTTTCAGTTTATATTCACATAATATATTCACTTCTCTCTGGTTCATTAATAATTATTGTTAATGTTTATGGAAGACTTTCGTAGTCTTTCCTTGTCGTTTTTCATTTGCCGTTGTACAATGTACATAATATTCACTTCCACTCGTTGCATAGCTATTTTTATTTAGCTACCTGTAGATTTTCATTTCCCTTTCTTTTTTTTGGAATGACATTCAAATTCCATTACTTTTCTACTCACATTGTTTTCTTGAGACTCACTACTCTCTATACTGTATACTACTACTACTTCTACTACTACTTAACTCATAATTAATGGACTATGTTGTGAATATGGAGTTTGAAACAGCACATATATGTGTAATGACTAAATTTATCTTGTATTTATTTTGTACAGCATTCTATTGTTTACTTAAACATTTTCTGTTGTACACTAATAATTTTTAATAACACTTGAAACTCTTTTTCTGTTCTAAAATATCATGTGTACTTATATATCCTATAAATATCCTGAGTAACTCGTAACTCTTACTTTTCTTATTGATACAGTACATTAAACCTTTCACATTAGAATGAAGCACACACTATTTATTTCACTATTGTACTTGAAACTCGAAACTAGAATAGTACAATAATTTATAATCTTTAATAATCATTGACATTTACATTTATCGTTCGTTCGTACTCTAGTCATTCAAATTTCTAATGGTGTACATTTTATTACTCATTTGTCTATTCACAAAAATTGTTGTTAGCACTATTAAGTTGTGGAATAATATAAGTTAAGTACTTTCAATGGACAAGTAATTAAATTGTCTTTTTATCATTTTTCTTCTTCCTCGTTTGAACAGTTACGACGGCTCGAGGAATTAAAATCAAAAGAAGAACAGGAACGACTCGAGTCGGAACACGCCAAAATGAACAATAATTCTAGGAAAGTACAGAAAAAGTCACAAAGTGATGGTGATGTTCAAAACCATAGTGCCGGTATGTCATAATATATTATATATTATTATTATGTCATTCACGTTTTTAATAATAATTTTACAAACATTCTGTTATCCATCTTTATCAAAAGGCTATGGATATATATATATATTTTTGTTGGAAAATATTTGTGTGTTTCTAATATTTCTGTGTTTCTAATATTTGTGTGTTTCTAATATTTTAATATTGTGGTATTTTGCTTTGTGTATGTGTGTAAATAGGTACCAAAGTAAGCAAGGAAACTGCAGATAGGAGGAAGAGAAAGAATTTAGAATCAGAAGAACGAGCTAAATTGACCTTATTCAAAAGTCCTATTAAAACATTAACGTATTTTATGTTTGAAGTTCCATGTGCTATTAGTGATGCACGGGATAGGTAAATTAATTTTTATGTAATGATGATTTACGATATTTTATTTTACTTGAATAAGTATATGTATAAATATACGTGATATGTGAAACTCTGTTTATTTCTACTCATTGACAGGTTCATAGCATCATTGTACGATCCTAAGAAACGCCAAATACCTTCAAGTCGTAAAGTTTTAATTGTGATGGTAATTTTATCAATTATGTATGGAACATATTTTTTTGTCTTCAAAGATGATGCTGAATCATTGAAGGTAAGTTATTATTATTATACACTTATTGTCATTTGAAATTATAATTTTAGAAACGTTATTTTCTTTATGAACGATCCATGGTTGACTCAGCAATACTGAGTCAGTATACACTCTCCACATCTTCTTACTTTTTTTTTCATTTGTGATTTGATGTTTTAGCTCAAAGAGTCAGTGTACTGGTTTTCTTATTGGATATTCCTGGGAATATTATCATCGGTTGGATTTGGAACAGGATTACATACCTTTCTCTTGTATTTGGGTCCTTTTATTGCCAAAGTTACATTAGCTGCACAGGAATGTGGCACAGTAGATTTCCCCAAACCACCATATCCAGAATTGTAAGATCTTCTTGCTCTTTAGTTATTACTACTTACTATAATTATTGCAATTTGTAATATCCATTAGTGTCAACATTTCTCAACCAATCATTTAACATTACATGTATATAGTTGGAGATATTTGTTCATGTAGATTTATAATGTAACATAATGATAATCCTGATAAATCATCTATGTATGAAAAACAAAATCAGGGTTGTCTGTCCAAATGAAGGAGAAGTGACAAGTTCTATTGGAGTCACTATTCTTGACATTATGGGAAAAATCCGTTGGGAATCACTTGCTTGGGGTTTTGGTACAGCTCTTGGAGAGCTACCACCGTATTTCATGGCTCGTGCTGCTCGAATTACCGGTATTGATGCGGATGACGAGGATTTAGAAGAATTTACACAACTTTTACAGCGCAAGAAAAAAGCTGAAGTTTCCCAGTTGGTAAGTGTTAAAAAAAATGACTCAAATGAAATGCAAATGAAATAAATCCACATAAAAAGGCCACAGTTTACACAGATTGGTATGAAAAGGCGTTGTAAAATTATACATGGAATAATATTGAATGATTTAATTTTTTTAGAGTCTCTTTGAACGTGGTAAATTATGGATGGAAGATTTGGTAGAAAAGGTAGGATTCTGGGGAATTTTGGCATGCGCATCTATTCCTAATCCACTTTTTGACTTGGCTGGTATTACATGTGGACACTTTTTGGTTCCATTCACTACATTCTTTGGAGCTACTGTCATTGGAAAAGCTATTGTCAAAACTCATCTACAGGTAATCGTTGTCATCAATATACCCAACTTTCTTTCGTTGACCTTTTACTTTAGTTAAAAGTCATTATAATGTAAAAACAATCAATTAACTATACTAATCACATGTTTTTTTCTTCTTCTGTTGTAGATGACATTTGTAATTTTAGCCTTCAGTGAAGAATTACTTGATCGGTACGTTAAGTTATCTATTCTCTATCTCTACCTATATCTATTGTAGATCTACATTTCACATTATTTAACATGTCATTATTACTTTTCCTAATAATTACTAATAATCATCATTGTTTTTTTTTGTATCACTAGTGTTCTTGGTCTAATTCGAGGAATACCCTCAGTCGGTCGCTTTTTAAGTGATCCTTTTGAAGAATTTATGAATCATCAAAAAGCAACTTTACATAATAGGACAGAAGGAGACCGTCACGTAAGAGCTCATTTTGTAACCGTAGATTTACTTTAATTTGTTTTTTTCTATATTTTTTTCATCATACGTACATGATTAGATCAAGTACTCAATTACTTGTTTTTCAAAATTTATAGGAGGGAGGCGGACTACTTGCTTTTGTTCTCGAGAAACTTGTCCTAGGTATGGTGATATACTTTGTGCTATCAATTGTCAATTCGATGGCACAATCATATCATAAAAGGTTATCTAAAGACAAAATTCATTCTTCTAAAGTTAAATCTTGATTGTCTTAGTACATAACTAATACTTATGCTATTAATTATTAATCGAATTAGTGAAAGTATGGTATACTAAGTTTATGTTACATATGTTGTTATCAAGTTTCAAAATTCATTGTTTACTATATTATGATTATTTAATATTTATTATATTATTATATTATTATAATATATTTAATATTTACACACAATAAAGAGCAGGACTACAATTTTAGACTAGATTATATTATTATCTTTAGTTATTACGTTAATAGGAGTAATTGTACTCACACGAGGAAATTACGAGTTTCGTTTACTCGTATAAAATAACACATAATATATATATACATGATATGCAATATATATTACTGGTATAAATAAAAGGCAGGGCTAGAAACATTTTGGATTTTTGACATGTCAAACAAAGAAATTTTTTTTTTTTGATTGATAGATACACACACTTAACACTCAATATGTATGTATGGTTTTTTTTATACACCAGTGTTATATAGGTATTACATATTATACATAATATACTACATGCATGCTATATTACAAGGGGAAAACCAGACATGTACTTTTTGTAATTGTGTATTTAATAATGCTTACTGTAAGGTAAAAGTAAGAAGAAAATTTCAGAGAACATGAGAGAGGTTTGAAGATGGCAAAGGTTCAGGTGGCTTATTTTGATGCACCATTCCATGTAAAAAAGAGAAGGATAAAAACCATATAATATTTAATATATGATGTAAAATATAGATAAATGAATCATTGTAACAAATTTACCATATTATGAAAAAATGGTACAGAGTGCTGTTAAACTCAAGTCAAATTTTATACAAAGTGTAGATATTAGGTAGTTTATAAGAAGAGTACAATAATAATTATTATTATTGATTTATGATGCATGGCATTGTACACTGTAAAATGTACTTTGAACTTTGAATTAATGATTGAATGAATGAAAAGAAAGTGATTATTTTAGTTGGCGTGTAAAATATTTATAGCTATTTTCAAGCAACGGAATGTATTTGTAGTATTTATATTTGTATTCACTTATTAGTTGCGTTGAAAAATCGTTAAGGTTTTATGTAGACACGGGTAAAATCAAATCAAGACACTTATTTTTACCATGAAGTAAAAGCCCAACAAAGAACAACTACTAGGTGGAGAAAGCAATGCGTAGATTTACTATACTATTATTATGAATTATATAATCATGATTATTATTTACATGATGCATATAGACCTTCATGTTTTTGTTATAGAATATGATTAGTTACATAATATAGCGGTGATTATTTTGTAGAAAATAGGTTGAAATCCCTGTTTGATTTCTGTATATAAGATAATATTATATACATAGTATGTATCTCTAATCTCTATATATGTTACTATATATAATGCAGAATACTATCCGTGTATTTCATTCCCTTTGAATAATAACTCGTGTTATACTGATCACCACCATTTCGCTGATTGTTGTTGTGAATAATGCATAGCGTAGACATTAGATAGAACTGTTAAATTGTGATTTCGTTATAATGATTATTGTTACTGTTGCAATCATTAGATTTAGTTAATTTTATTATTATTATCATCATCTATTATTGTCTCCATTTTTTGCCCTCAAATCCATATATGTATTTACTTGTGATCACCATCATGTTTTTAGTAGAAGTCTCAATTTCTATTATGTATAATCTATTATAACTTCAATAGGTATAATCATGTGTATAAGGAAAAAAGACTGCAATGCAGATTCTCTCGTTAGCATCGACTATTTGCTATTTGTAAAGGAATAATTTTAAAAAAAAACTATATTCACAATAGTTTTTTTTATTATAATCATCATATGATCTTGAAAGTAATAAAATATTTTCTAAATGTTTTTCAATTTGAAAAACTTGAATACAGACATATAATATGTTTAACAAAATAACGATAATAATGAGGATGTGTAATATGTATGATATCAAAAAAGATGTGTAGAAAAAAAATAAAATGATAGCTATAATATATTATGTATTTTAAGTAAGGGCCGATACTCGATCTACTACTATAATAATATTATAAATTATAACTCATGTGTAAGCTATGATGTATTATGCATATATATATAATGACGACTCTACATAAAATTCATCAATTTGAAAAAGAGTTTGTGCTCAATGTTATTATTCTATTCAATATATTATACTGTACATTGTATTTATATATATTATTATAATGAAACAAATATTTGTAAGAGGACAAGCAAAAAAAACTTTAATACTTATTGACTATAAATAATATATTATATATGGTAAATAGTAAATACATAAATAGGTTAACACAACTATTGCTACTATGTTCCAATGTACAAGGCAAGTCGATTAAGTTTAAGCACGCGGCATTAATAACACAATAATGATAACTACTATCATGATAATAATTATTGTAAGTGAATCAATAAAAGAGAAAACCAGTCATTGCGTTTTACAAAAACAAATTTCACGATATTTCTTGCCGAACTTTATTCAAACTTTATAGTTATCAATTCATAATAATCATCATCACTGAATCTTTTTGTACAGTAGTAGACTCCAATATTCCAGTTGTCGCAGTTTTAGAATAGCACTAAATATACTGACACAAAGGAATATCAAGTAATATAAATAAATACATACACATTAATACATGTATTTTTTTCTTGCTCTCTTTTAAAATGACGTGCCCGTATCTCTCATTAAATACTATATAACGAATTTATTTTTTAACACAATATAATAGAAATTTGTATCATCTATGATTATACATTAATTTTAAACGACGTGTTGATAGCGAATCTATAATCTATTGAAAGTAAATAAAGTAACAATGTAGCATTGCAAAATTTTCAATTCTTTGTTTTTTTTAAAATGAAACGAGTTCCCTATATAGATCCCTAGAGATTGTAAAACTTTTTTGCTTTTTTTTATTTAATGACTACATACATGATAATAATATACCATATTATTATTTCGTATTCTTATTTTATATTAGTACCATTACAGTATCATTTCTGGTGTAGGGAATCTTTTCATTGTTTGAAGATAAATTCATCATTAATCATGAATTTATAAAATGTTTTCAACATCTTCTATTTAGCGGTATAAATGATCTGCTTCAATATTAGCCTGTGGAATAATCAAATAAAAATAACAACAATAATACATTAGTTTAGTTAATAAAATGAGGAAATGTAGCACACAAATAACTATCACAATAATTATTAACTTTTTAGTTAAGTTAATAAGTAGGAAATCTTACAGCGATTTCTGGTTCCCATCTGTCACCATTTAATAATAGTTTTTCTTTATTGTATAATAATTCTTCATGGGTTTCCGTTGAGAATTCAAAGTTGGGACCCTGTAAGATGTTTATATATACACAAGATCAAGTAAGTACAAATATACATGGTCTCTCAAATTCAGAATTAAGTACGACATGTATAATATGAAAGTTCTTGTTAATTTGTAATTTTTTAACTATACCTCAACAATAGCATCCACTGGACATGCTTCTTGACAGAAACCACAATAGATACATTTAGTCATATCAATATCATAACGGGTTGTTCGCCTACTACCATCAGCTCTGTCTTCAGCTTCAATTGTGATTGCCTAGATATAAGACATAATATGTATGTAGAAATATACAGAAAAATAAAAGTTACAGGATATAATATTATCATGTCCAAGAAACGCTGACTTATACACACATACATTAGTATAATATTAAGGAATTTTAAATTTTAAATACCTGAGCTGGACATATAGCTTCACAAAGTTTACAAGCAATACATCTTTCTTCTCCAGATGGATATCTTCTGAGAGCATGCTCTCCTCTAAATCGAGGTGATAAAGGTCCTTTCTCAAATGGATAATTAATAGTAGCTGGTTCCTTAAACATATGACCTAAGGTTAACCCCATACCTAAATACGAAACAAAACAAAATAACATTATATAATACAAATTCTAATTTCTAATAGTATGTGAGAGCATCCAAAATGTTTTTCTACATAGTATATATTATTATTGTCTTAATCTCTTAATCTCAAACCTCTAAATATTTCCGTCAAGAAGACTGTGTTTGCTGTTCTTTCGGTAATATCTGCCCATTTCATACTGGGTTCTATATTGTTGACATATCTATATTCTTGTCTGATGGGTGAAGTATGTAGATGATTGCCAATTGTACAAGCTAATAATGGATTAGCAGAGAATTTTGATTTAACTGCATTACGGTAAACCTGTGCCCGAGGAGACCAAAGTAATGCAGAACGAAGGGCTGTTCCATGAATTCCTATTTAAATACACACACAAAATTTCCATTGTTATTTGGTATGGAATACAAATTACACTACAAATATTTGGATAATACACATAACTTTAATATTTTCATATCAACTTTCAATAGCATGAAAGATCAGTGTAGAAAGTTAATGATGTTGTAAATGGATGTTCATTTTAAATACATTGTACATGCTACACAGTACACAGTACACAGATTACAGACAAATATGAAATGTATTTACAATCAAAACTTACCCAGATTCTGAGCCATTACAATAGAATGTACACTGTACAATTTATTTAATATTTGATAACAACAACTCAATAATTAATTCCTGCACCCGCAGCTCATTAGTTAACTAAATTCGCTGTTAAACTTTAAACTCCCAGGCTTGTTCAAAGTTTAGCGCTTTTTTTCTTTCTGGGGCAAATAGAGACTTCAGTGACTTCGGGTTAAAATTGTTGAGAAAACATGAGACAAAACTGATGATATGTTTTATGTTGAGATATGTATAGTGTGAGAAGTGCAAACATTATAATATTATGCATTGTTTGCTGGAAGGCTTAATCTTGCGTCTGAAAAATGATGTTCTTTATTTATTTTCATGTTTAAATAAAAATTTAGACAGTACAAATATATTATATTGTTTTCATTTTTAATGATTTTTCTTGTTTTTTGACTTTTTACTCTTGCGTTTTGACTTTTTACTGTCTTTAAAACATGGTTCTTTGGAATTGGGGTTCTTGTTTTGTTTTTTCTTGGCAGCCTGAAGAAGATCTTTGACATTTGCCAAGGATTCACATCCAGACAGAGCTTCAATGAATTGGCCACAAGTCATGGCTTCCAAATCTTGACCCTTCAGAAACGCACATAAATGAAAAACAGTAAGAGAGAGTTTGTACATATTTTAAATCATATCAATTTCACAATGTCAAAATACTTTAAACTTGATGTGTACATACCTTGATTTGTCCAGCACAATCGTGAATTGATATACCAGTTAAACCTGCAACACAAGTTCAAATGGTAAAACTCTCCTTCTCTATCGCTTTGCATGTCTTACGTGAGTTTTTGTGGAAAATATTTTGTTCATCTACATTCTATATGTATAAGTACATAGATGTAAAAAAATACCTTGAACAATTCCACCTGCCCCGTTTCCAAGCACTCCAAGAATAGCATTAAGACTTGCCAATTCAGAGCTGATTGTTTCATTCGGATCTAAGGGCGAGGCCCCGGGTGTAGGTTTGGCCCTTTTCTATCAAGAAAAAGTTATAGTCAAGGTAAAAGAACATGAAAAACTACAAAACTGTGAGATTTTAGTAAACGGAATAAAGTTAAATTACCCCAAATATTGTGGCACTAATTCGTCCAGATTCATCAGTCAAAGACTTTCCTCGACTTTCACTCAAAACCTGAATGTAAATCAAAAACCAGAATACATCAGTTCATGAAATTCTATGTAGTGTACTTATCTCTTATATCTGCAACACTTTTCTGCGTAAAAGTAAATGGGAATAATTTTATACCACTGCAAAGATTCCAAATCCGAGACTCAGTCGTATGACATACGATACAGCCGTGTATTTCATTTTCACTTTAATCTTTAAAAATTTATTGTAAAAAAAATGACAAAATCAAGAGAACGTTTTCCTCTTTTGAACACAGAGGACAAAAGTTATGTAACTGATGAAATATCTCACGTTGCTTTACACTTTTATACCTCGGGTTAGAATTGTGAATTGTGAAATTAGGTATATATGACCACAGCAATCATTTTCATACAAATTCCACCCGGAAACTTGACCACCACCAAAATCCTAATATGAGACAAATCCATGATAAATTGAAATGTACAATAAAGTGGAAAAATAAAAGATGTGTGCTTTTACAGCCTGAGCTAGGACAAGGGCGCATGCAATACATAATTTTAATTGTTTTCATTGAATGAACACATCCTCTATCTCGTCTTGTTGTGTGTTGGAAAGGAAGTCTCTGGAAAATGTTAAATTTGTCCAAGCTGCCATTCCATGAATCAAGAATCAGACAACTTAATTCCAGATTAGAAACACCACAGACAGAAAAGATGCAAAAGTTTCATGCTAGGTCAATTTTAACTGCACGTTTGGGGATGAATGAATAGGATATCTTCATCCGTTTGATTCTGCGTGTTTCGTACTTACATAAAACTAAAAACTCACTTGAAACTAGAAACATTTATCTTCAGTAAAAATACCTCAACCTCCAATGTAATGTGCGTACACATTTTCATGCTCCACAATTCACAATATCTTGTATAGTCAATCAAATAGCGATTTACTTGTTCAGGTAAAACAGGATATTCCAATCGCAATCTGTAAATAGTCTGGTTATATTTGGACAATATTATTCAGTTGATGCGTAAACCAAGTACAATAGAGTATAATATTAAAATAAAAACAATTGATAAAATTGATAAAAACATACTTTTGTTATAGTACTTTTGGTACTTGGGTCAACTAAAAAAGTACGTAGCGTCCTGCTTTCGGTACTTGTTATATGTATAGTGTATAATGCTGAAAAAATGAAGGTTCTTGTAAATTGTTGTTGTTCTGTTTTTAGTTTTTAGACTTCATGCTACTTAAAAAAACATCCATACATAAAACTTATCATATATAGTGCATGCAAATGAATGTATATGTATAGTATAATATTTAGAGCCCTTTAGAGTTTAGAGTTATGGATGAATAATATTTTAATCATGTACACATTGAATACTAAATACTAAACTTGTAATAGCGCTATACTACCTTTCTTATTTTTCCTATACTTCCCTCTTTCTCCTCTTTCCGTGATGTTTCACAGGCTCCATGCATATTTTACCACATTACTGTCCATAAGCATTATTCTAATCTAAACTGCTTGCTGTGGTATAGGTGTAATAATAGTATAGTTAATAGTAAGCATTAGTGTGTTATTTAACGATTACGTGGAATTTCTATCCTTTTTCTTTGCATGCTGGTTTTTCCACGACGGGTTATTAGTACTTATTATAGTTTTACTAGGATCTGTTGTTAGCTGTGTTCAATTTTCAATATAGTAAGGTAAAAGGTAAATGTCTCATTTCTGATGTTCTTTTCGTCTTCATCTACATAAAGTGACGAAAAACATTAGTATCACACAAACAAACATACACACACATAATATATAGAATAGATTCATCGTTTTTCATCTGTGTCCTTACGAATGACAGTGTGCAACCTTGTGCCAAATTTTTTCAATAAACTTGAAGTAGTTTTAAAGATTTGATTGAATAATAAAATTAATACGTTTTTGATTTTTTACTTGTGACTTGTGAGCTATTTACCAATTTTACCATTGACCATGAAGCCAAACAAAAATAATAGTCTGTTTAATTTTTGGATACCTATTGTCCTGATGACCTACTGTCTCCAGTTAGGTAGAAGTGAACCGGGGAAAGGTGAGAATAAAAAATTCAACCAAGTCTTTACATGTGCAATGTGTATTTAGATTGTAAACTTTTGTCAGTAATTTTGCATTTTGAAATAATTTATTTGAAGTAAAATAACATTTTTTGTACTTGGTGTAACTTATAATATTGTATTTTTATACTTTGTTTAAAGAGAATGCTGCTGGCTGTCCTCTTCCTCAGACACCACACAATGGAAATTTTGAAGTGAGAGGTTGTGAAGGGATTTTAAAAGATCCTTTTTTGGCTATTTGTTGGAAAAACCCAAAAACCCTTTATCCAATTGGTCAAGTACGTGAAAAATGGAAACGATGCTAATGTATTTTTTATGTATAATGGTCAAGTGTAACAATAATGATAATGACGACTAAAAAACGTGTCTTTTACTTTATTCACATGTACTTAAATAGATTGTTGATTATTTCTGCTCTTCCGGTTATATTCTACGTGGAGCCAAAGAATTGAAATGCCTACCGATCGGAAAATGGAGTAGTCCATTTCCTCGTTGTTGTAAACCAAGGCCTGGAAGAAAGAATCCTGGCCAAAATGCTACGGCTGCTGGGGAACTAACAATAAAGCGACAAGTGAGCTTAGATGTGTATGAAAAAGCGTCAGAGAAATCTTCTGAAACGGAAGCAAGTGATGGTGATGAACTCGTGTCATGTCCACCCCTACAGCAAACAAAAAACGTCGTTTTTGAGTGTCTTACTCCAGGTCAGAAATATAACATACCAAAAAGTCTTCTCCTTACGTATGAATCGGATGTATAAATAACGAAAGCAAAATGACTGAAAATTGAAAATGTATTTTGTAAATGTGGATTTAGATGGAAGATACAGTAACTGTGAACAAGGACCATTTCCACCTTACACTGTCGCTCATCTCAAATGTGCAAAGTAATTATGTTGAGGCTTCTAAATTATTTTTAAATTATAGCACAACAGTATTTAAATTTTTCCGTCATTTCATGTGTTTCGTTTTTATTTTTCATTACAATGGTTTTTTTAGATACTACAAGTCTGCTGAAGATCTTGCATATCGGTAAATTGTCTAACCTATAAAAAAATTCTCAACGTACCTATTATTCTTAAATATTTACTCAAAGCTTAAAAATGTGATAATGTGATAGATATCGGAAATGTAAACCGGATGGAGCATGGTCGACGGAAGGATTTATAGCGTGTGTATCGGGTCAGATGTCAAACAAAGAAAATTTTGAGAAAAATACAAAGTATTTATAAATAGTATAAAAACCACAGACTCAAGAATAAAACATATCCCATTAATTTTCAGATTGTGGCAAATCAAGTATGGCGAAGAAACCATTAATTACAAATGGAGTCACTTCTGAAAAAGGACAGTGGCCCTGGTAAAAAAAATCTGTTTTTTTGCATTCATTTTTTTTTTTTTTGGGAAATTGAAAGCACATAAAGTTATATAACCTTTTTTTATCCGTTTTTAGGCATGCAGCCCTTTATATTCGATCTACAAGAGGCAACTTTGATTATGCATGTGGAGGGAGTCTAATAGGACACAGTGTCATATTAACCGCAGGTGTGTAGTGTGCTTAAAATACTGAATGGCATAATACACTGACATAATCAGACATATTTCAACCATGTCTCACAATTAATATTTATTGTATTTCAATTTTAATACATTTTAGCACATTGTGTGACCCGACCTGCAACAGAAATCACACTTGAAACAAGTCGGATTGTAACGGTTCTCGGAAAATTTCAACGAAGTTTCGGGACAAAAGATGAGAATGAGCAATTGAAGCATGTGAAGAAAATCATAGTTCATCCAAATTATTCATCCCTCAGTTTTGAAAGTGATATTGCATTAATCATTCTTCATTCTCCTGTGGAGTACACTTTTTACGTTCGTCCAATCTGTTTTCCAGAGAATTATGATTCACTAATTGAGGAGTATCAAATTCAAGAAGGAAATCTTGGAACTGTAATAATTTAAAATATACATAATATAATATGTAAAATGTACCTAATATCTAATAACTTGCAACAGTATGATAATAGTTCACATTTGATAGAATTACTACGTAATGTCATAATAATAATATTATATCACTCATAACATTCGTACATATCTATTTTTCTCCTTCAAAAAAAAGGTCGTCGGGTGGGGAATTGACGAAACAGGCCAAGCGTCAGAGACTCTAAAAGAAGTTCGATTACCAGTAGTAGGTGCAAAAACTTGTATAGACTCTTGGAAAGATTTCTTTGAAACTCAGACACGATACACAAATTTTTGTGCCGGATATAAGAACGGAACAGGAGTGTGTAATGGTGATTCAGGTTTGTCCATAATATATTTTCATTTAATATTTCTTGCGACAGTAAAGAAACCGATCAGAAAAAATAAAGTGATATGATTTCTAATTTCTAATATTTTCTTATTTGATCAGGTGGAGGAATGTATTTTCCAACTGGAGAAGATCAAAAATGGTATGTTCAAGGAATAGTTTCAGTCGGTCCAGCATCAGAAACGGATAGTAGAATATGCAACTCCCGTCAATATTTTCTCTTTACTCGAGTTGGCAGGTATAAAAAGAAATTAATCTAACTATTTACATCCGAATACTTTTTAATGATTGTTTGTTGTTTCCTTACAATATTTTATACATTTCTACAATTTCATTAGATTTTCCGACTGGATCGTCAGAACTTTATCCTCCGATGGGTATATTTAAAAAGTGAATCAAGGGAAGAAAAAAGTTAGGAACCTGCTTTACCGTATGAACCTGATTCATGAGAAAACTGTGTATATATGTAAAAGAAAATGCTCAATATAATAACCGGATAAGACTATTATTTCTAAGCATGTCCATTTGAATCAAATTCAATCTTAAATATTATTATAAAATTTATAACGATGACTGGTCTATGTAAATGACAATAATGACTGAATTCTTTTTTCTTTAATATTTATGTCAGTACACTAATATATTTTATATTTATTAATCGTAAAAGTTGTATAATTTAAAATTACAAATCAGTTAACAGTAAACTGCATAAATACAAAGATTCTCTTCACATTCACAAGAGAATATCATTACAAATATGATCATGGATGTATACAAGGATACAAATGATGTGACTGAAATAATGTTTTTTTTTTTGTTTTTGAATTGTACTACAATATTCTTATAAACAAAAGACATAGAAAGAAAAAAAAAGAACAATAATAATAACTTTATATGTATTAACTTTGTTTATAGAAAAAAAATCATCTCTCTCTCTCTCACGCTATCACTCACATCTCACATACAATCACTCATGCAAATTGATTTTATGCTAACACATCTTCTCTATCCGCAATGTAATGTTCAGCATTTTCAATTCCAGAAAAGTTGAGGAAATGTGCAGGACGATGAACTTCATGATAAAATTCATGCGGATTTGAAAGTACAACATCATATTTCATATTAGGATCATGTCTAACACCCATAAAATTATAATTCCACGAACCACTTGCTGGTACCATGAAAAATCCCAAAAATCGATCACTAAGTAACATTTGAACTTTCTCATAATGTGAGGGGAGATATCCTTTGGGATTATTGCCCTTGTCTGTATTGCTTTTCCCCCATTCATACCCACTGTAAACAGAGAAAAAAAATAGTACCACAATTAACTTTTGTACGCTTAAATATCTGATGAAATATTCATCAATAAATTATTAGTACACACAATAATAATTATTTAATGCAAAACAAAAATCTTTTGTCTAATATTATACTAAAATAAAACTTTTATAATATTTTTTACCTAGGTGTCAATTTATAGGCAGTTAATGAGCAGGAACCAGGAGTGAAGCTGCAAGTAATTATGACAGTTTTCTCTCCATCCCATTCTGGATTCTCTGCCATAATTTTTGAATGTGAAGTAATATCTTGAGGAGACAATTGTGGTAATTCATTGGGTTGGGTATGAATCCATCCAAGCGGCTCCATTTCTGTAAAATAAAATATAACACATAATATATTATTATGGTTCAAAAGATAAGAATAAATATACACACATTGATAAAAACACATAAAATAGTCTCACCCTTAAGAAGTTCATGTTGAGGTAAAAGATTAGGCATATGGACAGTTTGATGAGTTCCCCATTGTGGAGGCATGACAATACAACGTATTTCCTTTACTTGAGGGTTGTCAGATGGACTGATTCCATACAAATAGCCAGAAATTTGAGCACTATCAAAAAAATAATATATACATAAAAATTTTACAGTTAAAGTTCGAACAAATATTATCTGATTAATGATTAATAATTAAAATGAGAACTAGAAAAAATAAATTTAATTCATTTACACTTTTAACTATACACTTTTAGTTTTATTTTGTATCTTACCGAAGATCTGAGATGATGACAAATTTTCTCAACAAATTTTTGGGTAGAATATACGTGAAACCAGTCTCTTTGATATCATCCGAAGAAACATAAATATGGTTTGTTCTCAAATGTAAATTGGTTGCAGAAATGGCTCTCACTCTCCATTCGGTCTTTGAAGAGAAAGTCTGTGTTTCATAATTACTTGTAGTAGCACTGATAATTTCATCTCCATGTTTATTCACACTTCTTGTAGTAGTGGCTGTAAGTTGACTTTGTTCTTTACTTTGTTTTTCAATTTCAGCAATTTGTTGACGTTGTTGAGATGGTGCAGCAACTTCCATACCAAGTAAAATATCCCGAATTTCACTTTGTGTCAAGGAGGCAACATTTACATTATTCTTTTTTCCATAATCCGCCAAAATAAGATCCTTCAATTGAACTTCAACTCGAATCCATTCATCATCAGTAAGAGTTGGCCAGATATGATGAGACTCTGTTATTGTTGTTTTATCTGGTTTTAGTATAACTTTGGTTCTTTCATTATTCACATGAAGTGCTCTCAATATGAGGATCAGCCTAGAGAAAGCAGTATAACTTGAAATTGTCTTTAACCAATCATCATAAAGATTGAAAAGGACCATTTGAGGTTCTGTGGCTTTCAAAATCAAATCACCAAACTTTTCAACTTTAAGACATGCTTGGAATGGAAGTTGAAGTTCTGATCCTTTAATCACAATATTAGGGAAATCCAACAAGTGAACTTCCAATGGATCTAACATTCCCTTTCTTGTTACAATAATTTGTTTAGGTTGTTCTTCAACGGGAAGAGAACGAATAAGAGCTGCAACTTCTTCAGCAGTTTTCCATTTAGCTAATTGACCCAAACGTTTCTGACCAGCCCATACAGAAGTATGAATGATTTTAAGGAAAAGTTGACCCGTTCTTGGATTAAAGATGAAAATGGCTCCATTGATTGGTTTTGTTGTTAAATTACCCTCAAAAGTCTTATGAATTGTTACTCGATACACATTTGTATCATCCACAAACCAAATGATTTGATTTGAAAAAAGTTCTCCATAATTCTGGGATGATAGATAAGGTTCAGTTGGTTCAGATGAATACAATTGAAGAGCTTTTCGAATCCGTTCTCTCAATACATATAATGCAGGATTTGCTTTCATTATCTTTGCCATGGCTTGTTGAATCAATGGTTTACATCCTGGGAACCAATTTCCATACGCAGAATGAAGATTATAAGCAAGATCAATAGCAATTAAAACACCAGTTGGACTTGGATAAATGGACATGTTGTCTGTAGTATAATCCAAAAATTTAGCTCTTGCATATCTTTCAATATCATGAGAATCATAATCACCCCATCTCAATTGAACATCCAACCAATATTTTTGTGTTGTAGTACTATCCATTGTATCTTTAGAATCTGCTAGTAAGGACGGTCTGGACACATTCCACTTGTAAGCAGCAAACAATAAAATATCTGCACATGAAGAATTCATTTTGTAACTCTTCCTAGGATGGATAGTTTCCTTCTGTACTGTCTCAATTTCCAAAGCATCCAATTCTAGAGAAAAAAAGAAATAACAAAAATGAAACGACTTTATATTTGAAATTATTGTTTCAGCATCAAATAATCAAATAATAAATAACACCATTAAATTTTAATAAAAGAGAAAACTGACAAAAAAAATTTATTTTGAGGAAATAGTTAAAAATAAATAAATAAAAATATTGAAATACCTTGATCAAATACTTGACACAAATCCATAATAACAGATTCATGAATCTTTTGCCATAAATGAGCACGGAAAATTTGAATAAGAGAAATTTTTAATGTTGGGATTTTGCCATGCATAAAAATTCCAGTAAGATCAAGTTGGACTTGGAAACCAACATAAACATTAGCTCGATTAATAGTTGGAGACCACCACAGAGTAAAACGACGATTAGGAATTTGATTTAAACCAGATCTCTGAGCATTGGTCAATTTTTTATATTTCATAGACTCTTCAAATCCTGATGCTTTCTCCCAGAACAAACCTTCCCATGTAGGGAAATAAGTTCCTTTGAATAGGGTATGTTCCAAAATACCTTCTACACCACCCAATGCTTGGATCATATCTGTACGATAATTATTCAAATTCCAAAGTTTTCCATCATGACGTTGATGAGTCCACCAGAAAGGATTCTGTTTAAGTACTTGATATTGTTTAAATTCTGTTCTGACTCTCCATCCCTTGTCATATGCAAGAGTATGACGATCCTTTTGAAATAGTGTATTAATACGAGGAATTCCTCTATCCCAACTGTCTTCTAAATCCTCCAGAGTCAATCGACGATTTTGAGCATTAGCTTCTTGTCGTTTCAATGCATATTCCGCCCATACTCTCTGAGAGTCAATAAATTCTGCTTCCCAAGGTTGAATGTATCTATCAAAATATTATATTATAAAATATTGTTTAGGTTTAACTATTTAATAGACAATAAATACACTAACAAAATACAAAATATAAAAGTAATAATTACATCCAGATGATATTCCAGATGAAATTACAATAGAATAATTATTACTATTTATAAACGGAAAACTATTTATGCATAATATTATTGATTTCCAATAAAATATATTAATTATAATTAGTTTTACCTGTATAAATTAGGAATAAGTTGATCTTCATCATGACTCATACCACTTCTGAAATGAGTAATTCCTACATCTGTCTGTTTACTCCATCTTAAATCGGATTGTGGAATAAGAACATGACCCATTGATAACATGCCAAGACCTCCCAATTCTTTTGGTGTATAGAATACAACAGGAGGAAATCTTGAAGGCATTTTGGAATTTAATCCAATCTTGATACGAGTTTGAATCTTATTTTCACATTTGACGAGGAGATCTAATAATTCTTGGGTATTTACTACAGCTTCACGGAAATAAGTCATCAATCCAATCAATGCTGTATTCCATTTATTAACAATTTTCGTAAAAGTGGTAGAACCAGAAGCCATGAGAATTTGTCGAACTCGATTATGGAAACGACTCATTGACTCATCATCCACACGAAGGAAACATTGGGCTGTACGTTCTTTTGTTATTTCATTTTGTAAATTCCAAACTCCATCACGATTTGCTAAAAGAAAAATAGAAAAGTTGAGGAATGATATTATAAAATTATTATTATACTTTTTAAAATGAAAAATAAAATAATGCATAAAAAAGTTGTCATAAAAATTCCAACAAACTTACTGAATTCTTCATGAGTTGTACGAATCTTTGGAAGGATACGGCACTCAAAACCACACATGTTGAAAAGAAGATTTGGATTGTCCTATAAAAGTATAAATAAATTCTTTATTAAAAAAAATAATACAGATAATAATTATCTTTTGAGCATTTGCTGAAATCCCATTATACTACATGTATATATAGACTTGTTCCTATTATAATTTATATTATTTATTATTTATTACCTTTGAGTAAACACTGACAAAACTATTTTCCCATTCAATAGTAGTTACAGAACGAGGAAGTCGATTTTTCATATCCCAAAATACAGCTCTTCCCAAATTGACATCATGTTTCATCAATCTCATTCTAGCATCTCTTGGCCAACATTTCTTATTATTATAACCAACAATATTTTCATTATTTGGATCTGGATGTTCTGTCAAATATCTTTGAATCAAATCTCTAGCTTCATCTGCACTAAATCTTAGAAGAAGATGAACTCGATCCGTATAACGAGTATATAGACGAATTGGATGAGCTGATTCAGTTTGGACATCTTGAAAAGCAGCAAAATCATTTGGCATTTGTGGTGGACCAGCCATTTCCGCAGCTCGTTGAAGACCCAATATAAGAAGATCCAATACAAGACCATAGTACTAATAAATAATTTAAAAAAAAACAAACAAAAGTTATTATTATGATTGTACACTATAATATCATTCCTTATAGGGAAAATAAAATGTAAATATTTATTTGGAACTTTTTTTCTTTTTTTTTGAAAACATAAAAATAATATTGCTATTATGATAGTAAAAAAAAATAGTAGTACATAGTAGTACCTGAACAATGAAGGATGCAAATTGAAGACCACGGATGATACCATAACTGTTTGTATGATTCATATCTTTGTAATTGATTACAACGTTATTCTTAGCTGTCATATAATCTGCAATGTTATGATCCACAATCAAACGCAGAAGTCGATTGAGTAGTGTCAAATCCATCTTTTCATAAATCTTTTCAAATTGAGACTCGAGGAGTACATTACATTCTCCTTCACCCGACTCCCAAATATCTTCTAAATTATTAATTCCTTGACAAAATTTATAAAGTAAAAGTGGAGGAGGTTCTGAATCTGCTGGTTTAACCCATGGAGGGAAAAGTCTCCTCTTGTCCGCTTCATACCATAAGTATTGATCAAGATAAGCATCTGTAATCTTTTCTAAGGGTTCTACATCATAGACTGGAATCAAATGAGAATAAAGATCCATAAACTCAATTCCTACTTCTTTAAAAGCTCTTTGAGTAAGAAGATGACGTTTGATACGGGAAAGAGCCTCATGAGGATTATCATATGCTTGTTCAATGAGACCAAGTTCTTCACGTTGACTCTGATTTAATCTTGATTTCACACTGTAAGCTTCTTTGAGTCGTTCAAGAGCTAAAATAAGAAGTTTGGTGTCATGCTTATAGGACAAAGGTGGGAATGGAATTGGAGAGAATCGACGAGACTCAAGCCAATGAACTGTTGTAGTGTAAATAGCAATAGCTTCTTCAGGAGAAATGTATGGACCATCCTTTAAATAATTATGCTGTCTCTCTTGTTCGGCCTAAAGTAAACAAAGATACAAACACAAATAAAACAATTAAAATCAATATATTATACATTTTAGTTCCCAAAATATCTTCTGCATGATATAATATTTCATAAGTAATCTATATAATTTGATTGTCTATTATCTATAATAATATATAATTTTAATATATATGTATTTGCACATACTTTGAGGTAAAGACGAGTCAAACGTCCAAGATTCTTTTTACACACAGTCTTATCTACAGTTGCACCACGACGAATTCTTTCACGATTGTAATGAGCTGTATTTGTCCACCAATCTGATTTCATTTTAACGAAACGAAGAATCATATTTTCTACAGGTGTTGGGAGACCTGGAACTTTCCATGGAATATTAGCCTTCCAGCAACGCCATGCTTCAGACAAATGCTATTCATAAAAGATGATAACATTTAGTTAAAATTTTGTTTTATTATACCAACCTTGTTGTGATATTTTTGTTTTTATATTTTTTACGCATATTTGGTATTAAAACATTTACATAAGTCAATAATAGTAATTCATTATTAAATCTAAAATTATTTTAGTCTTTTTAATAATAAAATTGAATTACCTGTAGAATAGTTTTTGCTTTATTAGCTTTAATTCCTTCTGGCATCATATCCACAATGTCATGCATAACAGAAGCTCTCAACTCTAAATCAAAATGACTCTCCACACGTTGTTTTGTTACAGTCTTTGCAACTCCTTTAGAATGACGTCCTTCAAACTGTCTTGAAAGTAAATTTCCAAGCCATCTTTCTAATAATGGAGTTATACCACGCATGAAGAAAAGCCAAACTCGCCAACCAGGTGCCCAAAATCCACATCCTGGACCTTTACCAACTGGACCCTATTTTTTGTTTTGTACAAAAAAAATAAAAAGTTTTTGATCCTTTAAAAAACGTTGTAATAATGAGTTACTTCCCTTTTCTAGCTCAGCTCAATAATCATCCAAACTTTCAATAACAAAAAAACCAATCTTATAGAATTACTTTAAAATGATAAACATATTATAACAATAAATCAGTCACGGCATATTATCGAGTCTTTATACTTGTTCAAAAGTTAAGACTCTGAGCCCACAGATTGACTCATTTCAGGACCCCTGCGCCACTCATCATTTATATTGTTTTTTTTTGTGATATTATTATTTATATTAAATATAATTACGAATTTAATGCAACATGTTTTTTAAAATAATGAAAAAATAATACATATAATGAAATACTATGAACTAGAAGGGGGATAAAAATTCAACTTACTGTGTTGAAACGATAGTAAATGATATGTTTCAAGTCCTTGCACATTCTAATTTGTCTCATGAGCTTGTATTTGTATCGATACATTCCAGTAAGTTGTCCAACATGTGCAAAAATGTATTGCATTCCATCAGCAAGTTGGAAAGCATCCACATTATTCAAACGATATTGAACATGAGAGTCGACAATAAGTTTTGTGAGTCGAAGAATTTCTCGACAAAGATGGAAAGCATTTCCAAAACGGGACTTTTTTCTTTCTTTTGTTGTAAGAGTCTTTACGGGTTTCAAGTTGAAATTATAATCCAAGTGAAGATAATTTAAATTTTTCCGATGAATCAAAAGGTTGAGCATGTTATAACCTTGGCGGCACACCTACATTAAATACAATATTTAAAAGAAAAACACATAACCAATTATTAGATGCTATTGTGAACCAAATAAATGTTTTCAAGCATTTTTGCTATTAATTAATAATCATCATTATTGAAAAATAAAATATATAATCAGTCGCGGCATATTATCGGATCTTGTACTTGTTCAAAAGGTAAGATCCTGAGCCCACAAGTCGACTCATTTCAGGACCCCTGCGCCACTCATCATCTTTATTATTTTTTATTTTGTAGTATAATATTCGAAATGCATGTGTATCATAAAAAAAAATCTAAATTTTGCTTATTTTATTTTTTTACCTGTAGGCCAGCTTCAACCCAATCTAGTGTAGTACATTGAAAGAATTTAGTTGCTTTGAATGATCTGAAAAGATATCTCTTCTTTTGTGGTTTTGGAGGTTTATGCTTGAGGGCATTTAATACATAGTATTTTAATAACTTCTGATAGGAAACACGGACTTTAACTGGTTGACCAGGTGGACAATGTTCCTGTTTTTTTTTTAAAAAAAGAGAAAGGAATATATGAAAGACAAAATCATTAAACTATTGATAATAGAATGGTGAATTCCACTTATATATTAGCATACCAAAATAGGAATTAAATGTACTTATCAAAAATAAATAAGCATACGAGGGATCAATGTATTATTTTATTATTATTGTTTACCTTGTACCAACTCTTGACAAGTGGAATATCAAGTGATCTCCTTGTCCGACCGGAACGTCTATTATAAGGACGAGGAGCCCATAAAAGTGCAATACCATTAGCTGTATTATCAGCATATAATGGGACAGATGACAATAAGGGTACAAAATCCGCATCCAATTCAAAATCATCATCTTCATCAAAAGTAGGTTCAATGGTCTGAGTCTAGATAAACATAAAATAAAAAAAGATTTGTTATTTCGCAATTTAGTTTTAGTCAGCATATAGAAATATCATGTATATTATAGTACAATAAATTCTACAAATGATTTCTATTCAATTATTTTTATCCAAAATCTAAAATAGTTCAATTTACCTTGATAGTATGACGATGAGAGATTGCATTAATTAAAGGATCAAAATAAAATGCTGGTAAATCGGGATCTTCTGTTTTGATGAATACTACATTAGGTGTATGATACCTTGAATCGACAAAAAAAAACACTTTAACCACAAGAATACAATAGTATAGTGAACAAAGGAATTACATAATACAATGTACAACATATTAGATATTACGGTATATAATGGAAAGTTAGTATGTAGGCAAATTGTGCATTCCTGTACAACATTCTTAAAGAACAGAAACAATAAAAAGTTGCCCGAATATATAGTTTTTAAAGAAATCGCAATTAGTAGAAAAGAGTTTCTTATAATTCATATTTAATGTACGTGTTTTTAGTAGCCTCTCTCGATATTTTCAAAAGACAAGCCAAAACTAAACACGATTAATATTAATATTATTAGTGTTACGACACTCATTATTATAACATAGTATACAATCTAGCAGCAGAATGACATGAATAAAATATTATGTTAACAGTAAAATGATACTTACCAAGATAAATGTACATAGTTTGGCATATTATTGTAGAGAAAAGGGAATGCAATACGATATTCTGTACGTATTGGTTGACGGATAATAATTTTGTTGATATCATTAAATTCATTCCAATCTTCATCCCTAAAAATACACAAATAATAATTTAGTTAAAAAAAATAAAATAATAAATTATACATTTATCATTTATACAAAAAACCAAATAATGATAACAATTAACACATAATAATATCATTATCGTAATATTTGTACTTACATTTGACTTGAATCTTTTACAAGAGGTTCAAATTTGGGTCCTCCAGGAATAGCCATATTCAAAGCTTTTGCTGTATAAAAGGATTTCAAGTCAAACAAGTAAAAATAATTGTCATCAACAAGATCTGTGAGGAGTTGATTTGCTAGACGATATAAAGTTGCCATCATGGGTAATTCCAAATGCCAAGTCTTGTATGATGGTCCATTAACAAATTTGGTATCAGATAAAGGTTTATGATCATAAAACCAATTAGCTACAGAGGAATCTTCATCTGCATCCATGTCAATTTGAATAGCTTCTAAAGGTTCTACATCTAAAACATTGTCAGCATAATCTAATGGAGGTTCTTCATCATCAAATGGAGGAAAACGCATTCTTTTAAAATGTCGACGATCTCTCTTTTCACGACGCATCATAATCCACATTGTTCTGTATTTATACAAAATGAAACAATACTTGTAATTATTTTATTTATTTATTATTATTGCTAACAATTTGATTTACAGATGATGTTTTGAATATATAAAGCAAAACTTATAAAACAAAAACAATATTATATAACTTACCCCCATTGAGCAACAAAGACTGGTTCTATAACCCATGGAATTTCATTGACAAATGTAATAGCTCCAGTAATGTGGTAAAGTACTTTAACATCACGAATTTGCTCCCATGGATTAGGCATATTTTCTAATAATTTATATACTGCATGAGGCATGTACCTGTAATTATAAAAAGAAGAAAGAAGATTTGTCAAATTATATAAAATAATATTTTTTACATAAGTACATACATGAAAAAAAGTATAATGTGATTACATTTGATGTTTATGTTTATGATACAGTATTATAAAAAATGATATATTATTTTCAAATTGTATAGAAAAATTTCACATTTATTAATTTCACTTACTTTAAAGCACCAAGTGTGACTCTTTTATCATGACGATATTTTCTTGAAGACATGTCACCATGATCTCTAATGATTTTCCGTACATGTTCTATTAAAAGACAATAAAAAAAATACATACATTTTTATTAATTCAATATAACTTGGTATACTTCAATATTATTTAATAATAATAATGATTACAATTTGATTTTTAATTTTTTTTAAATTAATATCATTTACCTGGTGGCATATCTTCTTTCTGAGAATCAACAAATCCAAACTTTCTCTTTTCGGCATATCGTTTAGATTGAAGTTGTTGCCATTTAAGAGCTACAAAAATAAAAAGATCAAATAATGAATAATATTAAAAATGGGATATTATGAAAAAGTATAAATAAATAAATACTAAAAAAACATGTATTTTACCTTTTTCTTGTTTTTGTTCCTCTGAAAGTGTTGGTTCTTCATCTTGTGTTCCTGGGGCAGAAATCGGAGCATTCATCATGTTTTGTAATGACTGCATCCGATTTGGATCACAGTACATTCCATAATTAGGATATTGTTGATACATGATGATGGTATTATTTTAGAGCTTTCCTTTGTACAAGGAAACTAGCTCACGTTAATAATTAGACCTTTTTTTTAACTACTATTTATGATATTATTTTAATTTTATATCTTTAAAAATCCAACTACGTTTTTTTTAAATATAAAACGCAATTCCTTTGTATTTTGCTCTATATCCAAACTACTTAAAATACACAAATCCTTTAATAAATAAACCCTCCTACTTATTTGTCACTTATTAATACACATTTTGTAATTACTTTAATAATGGTTATTAATTTTATTTTATCCAAAAAAAAACAACAATACTAAATTGTTTGTCTTGCCGTGTTTTGTTTTTTGTTTTTTCGGCATAATTTTGTTTTGAATTTTCCTCTCTTTCAGAATTTGGCTAAATCGCTGATTCGCCCAATCGGCTACGCATATGTATTTTAACGTGCTAGATTTCAAGTGAGAAATCTGTAGCCGTCTCTTAAATTCTCCTCTTGTTTTAATAGAGGTCCTTACCGGTCTTAGGAAATTTTTTATATCTCTTTTGACAAAGGAATTTTGACAGGCAAATGAACGCATGTTGTGAGGACAAGATGAGGAATAGAGAAGATTGCCGAGTTGTATTTATTACAATGTATTGGTTTGGCAAGAGTTTTGGCCAAAGGAAAAAAACAGTTTCAGAGGTGACTACTACAGATGTCGCGATTGGTTACTTTTAGAGAAGACGTCGATAATTTTTGATGCCCTTGAAAAGAGCGCTAAAATTCAAAATTTATGCAAAAAAGTAAACCAAGAAGCAATGTGATGTCCTTGATCGACACATGTAGACATCTGTAGTAGTCTCCTGTCGACTCAACTCTTGGCCAAAACACTTGCCAACCCTCTCTGGAACAGTCGCTATTCTTCACCATTCAAGTTCTTGTCATACAACACTGTGGCACAATTTTAAATTATAGCTCAATTTCTGGTCTTGTGACAGAGTTTCATATCCTTGAAACCAGAATCATAGTTTTTTTTTACTAACTTACATTACAATTATTGGAGCCGGTGGACATTTCACTATAATTACATTGTGATTGCTCTGTAGTTTTGGAAAGATACTATTAAATTATTTCCAATAAACCATATCAAAAAATGGCATTATTTCGGGCTTTGACAACTACGACATCCATACAGGTAAATTAATATAACATACACATACTATTTAAACTCATTTATTATAAATACGTGAGCCATAATTATTTATTACATAGATATATATATACTTACATAAAATTATTGTACATTTTGTATTAAAAAAGTTAACATATTTATTTGAGTACATTCATTACATTTGAAGGAAAGTTACCCAATCGTAAATACATGTATACGTCAGCATTATAGATATGAGGTGGATCTCTACGAGACATATATGACTGGATCTCTTTATTTAGATTTCGGGTTCCCCGAAATCCATGTTATAATACATGGTAGGTGTGTGTATAATATGGATACATGAGTCTATATGCATAGTATATTCGTATAATACGTACATACGGATGTAGAAAGAGGCGTGTATGGAACCCGGGTTGCTGTGTTTTTTTTGTATGTTTGTTACCCGACCCACATATGTATGTACTATTTTTTTGTTATAATAGGACAGAGAATGTATATTATCTATATGTATATCTTTTATAATCTCCAGGCATTTTAAGTATTTTAACTTTTAACTATAATATTTAATGTTAGGTAATTGAACATAAGCAATTTGAGATTTCTTATTGGAAAGTAATTATTGTGTATACTATTATCATTTAGTATAGTTTATTACCAATAATTATGTTTTGTTCTTCCACACATAAATTTCTCATATATTGTATGATATTATTATTACACAACGTATATATATTCTGTATGACATGATTCCATATTCCATGTAGGTGATAATAATGATGATGACCTTACACTTAACATTGTACATTGTAGATGAAAAGGAATAGTAATATATATATGTGCTATGTAGTTCTTATTTAATCATGTGGTGATGAGAGCGTATGGAGTATGGAATATATTAAGTATGGAATGTATAGTTATAAAAGTTATTATAGTGTTTAGTGTTCAATAGATAAACTATAACGATAAATACTTTTATGCACATGCACACACACGCATGCATCAATATTTTAGAAAGAGTATAATAATATTACGTGGTGTGTTACGTGTATTGTATTTAATCTCATGTTGAAGGTTTTAAAAATGTTCTACATTCTGTATTCTGTACTTATGATGATGAACTGAAAAATATTCAATCTATTGGAACAAGTGAGAAAGATCTTTCAGGAAGTTAAATGTATATTATATATATATGCTAAAATGTATCTACAAAAGAGACCAAGAAAAAACCATGTACTTACTTTGGTATTATTTTATGATAGATAAAGACATGTATATACACACATATAACCCGGGTTTTGGCTCTGGACCAAGAGTCCAAAAGTCACTGAAATATGGCTGAAAGTTTATTTGTATTTACGTGTATAATTGTTCTCCTAATTAAAATCATAATCTTTTTCCGGAAAAAGGTTTTTCATTATTGATTTTGTCACAAAATTATATAGTTCAATTATTATGTAGTTTTTTTTTTCTCAATGTTTATCATTTTGCTTCTTTGACAATATTTATTAGCAATATTATACTAAACTAAATATAGTGTAACATATATTATTTAGAGATACCGTTTATACTTTGTACGGTGTATAATATTAAGGTTTTTTTTAAAGTAGTACAATTTTATAACAATATTTTATTATTGATTGTGATATAGATGAAAATATAAAGATAAATATTGATTGACGGACTAACAAAAATAGGCTACATAATACATAACATATATTACTTTATTAAAACTCATATCCGAATTAAAAATTCTCTTAAGAAATGAATGAATAGAGAAAGTCATTCATAAAACAATACATGCGTGTATAATGTAAAACAATCAAGACTTTTTAAATGAACATAAAAAATGTTGTGCTATAATAATATAAAATATTTACTATATATATAAATACATATTATTATTATATTATGCGATTGTTCCTTCCATTCTGTTTACAGTGTAATAATATAACTTACATATAAAATGTACATAATTTTGTAATAAAATATATATATAGGAAATCCATATATATTATATATGTATATTTACATCTTCTATGTGTAATATTAAATATTATATATATGTGTGTACTTTTGTAATATGGTTCAAAAAAATGAAGTACTAAATCTTGTTTCTTTTCTTTTTTTAACAGAGATTTAATCCTCTAGTGACAGTTTTTGTCCGAAACGAGAGTACAAATTTAAAAGAAGTATTGGCAAAGAAAATCCCTATTGAGCAGGATAATGTCAAAAATTTTAGAAAAGAATATGGAAGTACCAAAATTGGAGAGGTTACCGTCGAAATGGTAATATATATTTTGATATGTATACATATTATCCAGGATTTGATAATTATTATGATACAAAATACATAATATTATTTTATGTAGTAGAACTGAATGAAAAAAAGCAGGGCAAAAAATCAAAATAAAATAACTATTGTAAGATGCAGTTACATAGAATAAAATTATTATCATGTTGATATAATATACTAAGTATGTTGTCATTTTTGTTTCCTTTGTATAGGCATACGGTGGTATGCGTGGAATCAAAGGGTTAGTCTGTGAAACATCAGTTTTAGATGCGGATGAAGGTATTCGATTTAGAGGATATTCCATACCCGAATGTCAAAAACTTTTACCCAGAGCTCCAGGGGGTAATGAGCCACTTCCCGAAGGTCTCTTCTGGCTTTTAGGTAATAAAAAGTGTTCAAAAATGATGCCATAATAATGAAATACAACATATCATATATTTCAAAATGCGTGTATTGTATTTTTTATTCTATAGAGTTAGAATTTCTTATAGCATTTAGTAAATAGTTTACTTTGGAAAAATCAATAATACATAAAACATAAAATTATTAACATTTATATTTTTTCAAAAAAATAAACAGCAACGGGTGATATTCCAACTGAAGAACAAGTCAAATCGATATCAAGAGAATGGGCAGATAGAGCAGATTTACCAGCTCATGTAGTAACAATGTTGAATAATTTCCCTTCAAACTTACATCCCATGTCACAATTTTCAGCAGCAAGTATGTATAAAATATGTTTATTTTTATTCATTCTACCCTATGAGATGTATTATGTAAAAAAATTTAACCAAAATGATTGACTTTGAATTTAATGTAACTGATCTGTTTTTATTTCAGTCACTGCCCTTAATTCTGAATCCAAATTTGCCAGAGGTACATGTTTAATTTTTTTGTCCATAACTTTATTAATCTATAGTTATTCACATATTATTTATGAGAAATAAAACTCCATATTACAACAGTAAAGTAATGATTATGGCCGCCAAGTTTTTTAACGGTGTATGTTTTTGTTCTTTTAATAGCATATGCTGAGGGTGTTCATAAATCTAAATATTGGGAAACTGTCTACGAAGATGCTATGGATTTGATTGCAAAATTACCACCAGTAGCTGCCACTATCTATCGTAATCTATACAGGAACGGATCCGCTATTCCACCAATCAAAAAAGATCGGGATTGGAGTTGGAATTTCACAACCATGTTGGGTTATGATGATCAAAAATTCATTGACCTTATGCGTTTATATTTAACTATTCACAGGTACATATATATATACTAATATCGAGTACTGGTAGTTTTTATTCAATACGCTATCTACATATTACATATTATATGTATGTATGTATGGAATATAGAATGCATTCTATATTATTTATTTATTTATTTATTTATTGTTTATTTTTTATCATGGCATGCCACATGTAAAAATGATTTATTCATTTTATTGTTTCAGTGATCATGAAGGTGGAAATGTAAGTGCTCATGCTACACATTTAGTTGGTTCTGCATTATCAGATCCATACCTAAGTTTTGCAGCTGGAATGAATGGTCTTGCTGGACCCCTCCATGGTCTCGCTAATCAAGAAGTACGTATTTGTATAAGTGTTTGGAATTTGAATTGTTTTATTTTGAAACACTAATATAATTATTGTTTAAACTCTATCAAACTTTTATGTTTTAAATTTTATATATATATGTATTTTTTTGGTAAGGATTGGTTTATGATGAAAATCAAAGCTTAATGTTTTCGACTTTTTTCTGAGGTTGTCCTTTAAATAATCTCTCTCTCTTTCTCTCTCTCTATTAGGTGTTGGTATTTTTGACAAAAGTAGCAAAAGAAATTGGATTAAATGCAACAGAAGAACAACTTAAAGAATTTATATGGAAAGAATTGAAATCTGGTCGTGTTGTACCTGGATATGGTAAGTAAATATGAATTTTAGTAGTAGTTCATGTGGAGTTAGATGTGGTCATTATTGAGTATTTTTCTCTGTGTGTTTTACCTATCTATGTGTTCTATACAATCTCTTTTCGTTCCTTGGTACTTACGCATATGTATAGATGTATATATGTATATTATAACATTTTAATATGGTTCAATGTTCTAGGTCATGCTGTACTTCGTAAAACTGATCCACGTTATACATGTCAACGGGAATTTGCTCTCAAGGTTAGTTTTTTTTATTTTGAAAAAAGCAAACAAAAAAAGCGATCCAAAATTACTTAAAAATAGAAGGTAAATAAATGTAGTTACATTGTGTAATGGATTTGATATATATATAATAAACTTTTCTGATTTGTGTTTCAGCATCTACCTGACGACCCAATGTTTAAACTTGTATCGACAATCTACAAAACTGTTCCACCAATTCTATTGGAGACTGGTAAAGTTAAAAACCCATGGCCTAATGTTGATGCCCATTCCGGTGTTCTTCTTCAGGTACTACTACAAAACTGCTACTTTCCATAATATGTTTCTAATACTGTATATTATAGGCAACACTTTTTTGTGTTTTATCAACCAAAAAACCAACCACCATAATATTATTAAAACATTAAAATATTTCTAATTTGATTCTATTTCTGCTTCTTTTTTTGTCTAATCCTTTTAAAATAGTACTATGGAATGAAGGAGATGAATTACTATACTGTATTATTTGGAGTATCCAGAGCATTGGGTGTGATGGCTTCATTAATTTGGGATAGAGCATTGGGATTACCAATTGAAAGACCAAAGTCTATGTCGACCAAAGGTTTAATAGCTATGGTGAAGAAATAATCCACCTGTAATTTCAACAGTTTTGAAAAAAAAAACATAAAAAACCACAAAAATATTATGATTTTCAAAAAACATAATATATTAATAAAAAAAAACACAATCTTAGAGCATCTCTAATATATTATGCACACAACATATTATATTATAATATGTTTAAAAAATGATATT
>JAQGBH010000130.1:0-72026 GCA_034698265.1 Sminthurinus aureus
CTAAAAAAACACAAACTCAGAAACAAAAGCAAAAACAGAATCTCATATGAGACTAAAAGAAAGAGAGAAGAATCCTAAATACATTGCACATCGTACTTGTTTAGTGAGGGATAAAAGCGACAAACTGAGTCTCATTCTCACTCTTGAGAAATGAATGTGATTCCATTTCCGTGTGTGGGTCCAAACTCAAACTCAAAACTGCATATCACATACTCCATAATGCACAATGTACATGTGCGTTCTCTATCTCGTTTCATTTAAAATGGAGCTGTAGAATGTAGAAGACGAAGACGGGGACGAAGATGAAGCCAGCAGCGGAGCCTTGCATTGACGATGAGACGAAGACGATGAGGAAGGTGAAGAAGTAAGAGCGATGAAATGAAATGAATGCTCTATGGTACACTGAACAGAAAGAAAGATAGAGTCTTAGCAAAAATGAAGACGACGAAGAGGACGAAGAGAGCGAAGTGGTGAAAAAAACTCGAAAATTTATTTCCTCCAAACCGTTATCACAAATGCAAAAATATCAAGCTGTGCGTGTCCTTCCATTTTACACTTATGCACTCCTTCCGCATGATATTGTACATATGCAACGCCAGAAAATTCATGTACTAAATATTCCGTTTCATTCAACAGTCTACAATCTGCAATCTACAATCTACAATCTACACCTACAAAAGAATCTTTATTCAGAAGAGCTTTTCTTTCATAGTCTGTCGACTGTCGACTGCTCACTGTCGACCAGATCTTTCTGCATTCTACATTCTACATGTGTTGCTTTCTGTCTCTCCGAGTGAAACATCCCAATCCCAATCTTGAAATCATCTCTTTCTCCTTTTCACGCCTACTTTCTACTTCTGTTTTCCCTCATTTAAAACACAGTAGTAGTCCACATTTTGAGACACATCCACCATCCACACTCAAAACCCCACATCGGCGTCAACCAAACATCTTCCCATCCTTTCACTTTTTTACCAGTAAACATTCACATTCATTCATTCCTTCACTCATTCAATTCCATGAAATAGGCAAGGAGAAAATGGAAATCTGTTTTTCTTTTAAATCCTGCCATTCCCAAAAAAAATTCTTTCTTATTCTTCCCATGATTCGGCTATTAAGGAGAGAATATACAAAAAAGAGGGAAGGGCCTCCAAGTTTTATAATCGGAAAAATAAAAAAATATCCAGTCAGCATCAACATCATCAGGATTCTAATGTAAATCATCAGGATTCTCCTTCCTGGTAAAAGCTCATTCTGCACTCTCTCCTGGATTTCATCTTGATCTTGGTTCTTGATTCTTGATCAAATAAATTATTACAGAGGACGTATGAAAAAACTATGGAAAGGACAACAATGTCACGCCAATTCCAGATCAAGATCCAGATACAGAGAAACAGGGAAAAAGAAAGAACATTATTGTTCGTATTTATGCGGAGAAATGCTACGAGAAATATACAGAGGAAAAAATACCTTCCGGTCCTTTGCCGTCATAAATTATGACAAACAGTGTACTCAATATCCGTATTTCACCCTAGCAAAACTACTGTTACATTGTACATCGAACATTATACATTATACATGTAACAGTCCCCAATTTCCTTTATCTGCCGAACGCAGTTAGGCTAATCGATCCAATTTCAAATTCAATACACTAGAGAAGAAAACCATGTGTGTAGATTGTAGACTGTAGACGGTAGGATGGTGGATGAAAAGAATAGCAAAATACAAGTTTATGGATGTAAGGTAGTGTAGTATTGAAATGGTCTAGTGGTGTGACAATACGTTTCAAATTCAGATTCAGCTTCAACCCCAAGAAAAAAAATTGCCTCTTTTTTACTCACAGTGAAAGCTTCTCTCTGCTTACTCAATGTTCAATGTTCAATGCTCAATGCTCAATACACATGTACAATTCAAATTTCTTTACTTACTTTACTTTCTTTTCCCTTTCTTCCTTTTCTTTTTTTTCACAAGTTACGTCAATAGAAAAAAATCTAATTTAAAAAATTCCCCCCCTCAACCCTCAACATGTTTAATTCATAAATTCGTAATATTTGTAATCATTCACATATTATATTATTTTCCTAGTCCTCGTCTTGGTCTGTGATATTGTAGTTTGTGGTACATTACCATTTCAAATTTCAAATATGCTCTTTTTCAATAATCTTACTTAAAGTTGAATATCAAAGCGTAAAGACCTGTATTTTCCCCTTTATTTTACTACTTGTGTTTGTATTGATAAAAAAGAAAAGAACTGGAAGGTTAAAAGAAGAAAACAAAAGTGTTTTTTTACTTGTAGTTGGGCATTAATATTAACACATGATTTGTATGAGTATTGAGTATTGAGTACAATGTGTTGTGTTTCTGTTTTGTGTAAAAGAAAAGAAAGGGAAAACGTGTTCTGGAAACAACGGTTGTTCTATTCTTTCATTTATGATGCCATTCTGTCTTGTGATTCTACTTCCTACTTTCTATTTGACTCGATTTGGATTTGGAGAGGAGCCGAAAACCGAAAGTCGAATGCCGAAAACGGGAAACTCTCTCCCATTCACTTGAAATGTCAGCAGGGTCTTTAATAATAAAATATCCTTGTCAACAACTCAACAACTCAACCTCTTGCCTCTTTCACTATCCAAAACCCAAGACGAGAGGAAACCTTCATCCATACATGTTCCTTAACAATGACACGTAGACTCATCTTTTATTTCTCTCTTCTCTGTCTGTCTCATCGCACTTGGAACTTGGACTTTTGTGCTGTATGCTGTATGCGTAAGCCGGTAATAGATCTATCTTTAGATTTAAATTCCGTTCACTTTCACATCTCCCACACGCTCACTCCTACAAATACTCACACTCAGACAAATACACTTACACACTTGCCTTTGTCATTTGTCGCTTGTCCTGATTCCCTTGCAAATGTCACGTCAACCTCAGAATCGAAATCAGAATCAGAATCAGACTGTGAGTTCTCAATCTGTATGACTCGACAATCTGGAGTCTCGAGTCTCGAGTCTAGAGAAGAAGAGTCTCGCTCCTTTCACAAATTGATTTGATTTTATCGTCGCCCCTTGCCCTCCACAAAAGATAGAGAAAGAGAAAATTCCCCTCACTTTCTTTATTTCTCTCACTCAATCTGATCTTTTCCTGTTCTATCTATATATCTATCTGTATCTCTCAATCGCTCTCTCTGTCTCTCTGTTTCTCTCGTTTATTTCATTTACATTTCCATTTCATTTCTATTTTCCATCTCATTCTCATCCTCATCCATTCCATCACATATCGGGCAGAACATGGCTAGTGAATTGTGACTACATTTCTCCGACGATTAGTCATACACTGAACTGCATCACGCACTGTTTGCCGTTTGCTGTTGACTGTTCGCTATTTATGCCCACATGAGGGATGGAGGATGGAGGTTGAAGAACGGGGGAAATAATCCAGACTTCTGGTTTCTGGTTCTTATCTACTGCTTGTACTTCTTGTACCTTATGCTTTTCTACTTACTTGTACTTGCTATCTGTCTGTAAACAAGAACTTAATCGACAGCAAATGGGAAAGAGAACAGCTTACAAGTGTACATAAAACACAGCTTACAAATTATACAAATACACGTACAAATACGAGTAATCGTAATAGTTGGAACAGAAGCAGGAGCGGAGATGCATTTGGAGATGGAGATCTGAGAGCGAAAAGGAACATCTCCATCTTTGTCATCAATTAATACTACACATTTTGATATGGCTGGCGGATGAATAGTGGATGGACCCAAGAAATAATTTGGAGGGTGAAGAAAACCAAAACCAAAACCAAAACCAGGTCCTAGGATTTCCATCGTACAGAATACCGTAGGAGGAAGAGGAGAAGTAGGCACTTAACATAGGGATGGAAATCAAAATCAACGACTTGTGATGGTAATCGCTTCCATTTATCTGTGCATGTTTCACCAAGGCAAATTTATACTGTAAGTTGTACATTTTCCCCCTCTGCCTCACTGTTCACTCTCCCTTACACATTACGTTACATGAAAATCTAAACGGACTATTTACTTGGAAAAGTAGTTCTTTTGACATAGTCTGACGTTTAGCAAACAGCATACAGCTTAGAGTGGAGGTAGTTGATATTGGATTACAAAATAGAAAATCAATATAATATTATGATTCCGTGAAAGTTGTACCAGGAAAAATACAAAATGGAAAATAAGTGGTGACGAAAGAGAACTATCAAGACGATGACGACTGAAAGTCCCGCATGCTAATATTTTCTGAAATGCCCAATGCTCACGTACACTGTAAAAAAATACCATTGGCATAGAAATTCTGTAATGTATTACTATATGGGGATGGCATAGGAGATGCTTCAAAAAAGCATCCAAACCAATGGATTGTTCTTACAGTGTATACATAAGTTGTGAATAAGAATGTGCATGTGCATGGAGGAACGTGATAGTTCAAACAAAGAGAGATAAAAAGCTGTAAATTTCGGATTCCGGATCGGGGGTGGCTTGGGACGGGTCGAGGAGAGATGAACTTAATATCTTTGCTTTGTCTCTGTCTTTGTCTTGATTCTAGATTCTAGATTCTTGAATCTTTTTCCTTCCCTTTCTCTCCTTTATCCTCTCCACTTTACTCTACTCCTCTCCTCTTTCCTCCTTTCCCAGGCTTAATTTCTTTATTTAATTAGTGAGTCATTTCGACATTTAATCCATTTAGCAAACATTTGAAGCAAGATATCCTATTTCCTCAAAGACTTAAAGACTCAAAGTGTATAGAGTATAAAAGTATAAAAGTATAAAAGTATAAAGCACACATTGTACATGTAGAAAAAACTGTACAGAATACTGAATACCAAAACTTTCAGTTTCAAGTTCACTCTTGTCTACATCCTACATGGTACAAAACATACATAATACAAATGCTTGATGCTTGGAAACAACCAACTTGCCAATTTGTAAAAAAGTCCCAAGTGTCTCCACACTCCACACTCTCCGACTCTCTGACTATCTAAGCTATGCAAAACTAGATTCAAGCTGGAAATGAAAACTCTGACATTTTCCTCTCTCACAAATTCCCTTTTCCCTCCTCCCTTTTTTAGTACAAACTTATAAGCACGTTAGTACACAAGACACAAGGCACAAGACACAAGACACAGGACTTTGACTGTAGAAAAGGATGAGATTAAGAGTTGTAAGTAAGCTCGGCCTTTGCTATTCATTTTACATATGTGTACAATATAGAATGTAGAATATTCTTTTTACACGTTACTTTGATAGAGTGAGCGCCAAAAGTTCAACTACATGTAAACTGTGAAATGTACATTACTACTCAAACTAGTGTATAAAGTATAAAGTATAAAGTGTATGCATTATACTATATTTTGTATTCCACTCTTTACACCGACTTCTCATTCATCTTCATTTTCATTTCCAGCTCTCTTCTTCTTCTCCTTTTTCCTCTTTATTCTCTTTGCATCCGCGCCGGCTCGCTATTTGGTATTTGGTCATCAAATACTCTGCTCTTTTTCTAGCTTAGCTCAAGTTTAAACACCAAACACCAAACAAACTCTCTTACTAGATGCATCAAGTATTAAGTACTGTGTATAGTATAGAGTGTAGAGTATAGAGTTTAGGAGAAAGGAAGAGATGGGAGAAGGAGGATGAAGTTCCTTGGTACTGAACACATTAGCATATGCATAGATCTTGTTCAACCTTTCACTTGCTTTCTTTTGTCTTTTCTCTTTTGTCTATTGTACACTGTTTGAAAACAACCTTTTCCTTTGCCTTTTCTCTCTATTCTCCATACTCTATATCAAGTAGTTTATAAAAAACTACATGTAAAGAAAGAAAAGGGAAACAAAATGAAGATTCTTGGAGCTTTGAGCAAGGAGAATAAAAAGAGTGCTTTTACTCTTGTTTTTGTTTTTCTTCATGATTCCATGATTCATGATGAGCGTTATCCACCTTTTTTCAAATTCTACTCCTCACCATTACCCAGTTTATCATGATACGCTCTCAAGTGACTGACCGTATACTGTATTTTACTCCTCGAACCTCGAAACTCGAAACATTTATGAGCAACGAGCAACGAGCTCCCAATGTTCAACATCCTACATTCTAAACTCAATACTCAACATTTTGTAGATATTTGCATCATAAAAGACTAAATTTTACTGTTTTATCAGTAAACAAAAAAGAAGCGTATGTAAAAAATCTAATAACTACATGGACGATTGAAATGCGGGAAGGATAAACACTGTCCACGTGGCAGCTCATCTCCAGTCTCCAGTCTCTAGTCTCCAGTCTGGTATTTTCTTCAAGGTTCAGCGTCCATTGTCCAGTCTTCAGATAAAGAAATGAGTATATGAAATACCAAGGAAAAATAAAAGTGAGTGTTCCAACGACAGGAAATGAAGGGGATTTTCTCCCAAAAAAGATGCATTAAGTGTGTCATGTATCAAAAATCCAAATGTCAGGATATGGAATGACGCGCGTCAAGGATATCTTTCTTCTCTGTCACCATATCGAATGATGAAAGACGTATCTTACTACATACTCTATACTCTACACAAAAAAGACGGAGCAGTTAGGACATTATGTTTGAATACATCCAACAGCCAGCCATTTTTTTTACAAAAAATCTTTTAAATCTTTGTGAAAAAATAAAGAGAAATCTGCATAAACTGAAACTTGAAACTGGGATTTTTTGTGGGTATAAAAAATTGTGCAAAACTTGAAATGTCTTTTTTTCTTAGGATATTCAGATTCTCCATTTTATTCCAGAGATTCCAGAGATTTTTTCGTCACCCTCCGTTATCCGTTATACAGCATGATGATGTTGGTTTTATCCGATTTGGTTTAATATTATCATATCATGATATAATGGAGTCCAACACCCTCAAAGACTCAACTAACTTAGCGCAGTTGCGTTGAAAAATCCAGGATCTGAACCCCACATATCATGCAAACATCCGGTGTGCCAGTTGCAGAGTTTCCTCACTCTTTTCTCCACTCTTCCAAGCCATTCCTTCTCACTCTCGGGACTCCAAAACCAAAACCAACTCCACTCCTTTCTTCTCCTTTTCTTTTCCTTTTTCGTCTTTACACAAAGTATGCAACTATGGAAATGATGCGTGGATGTGCGTAGGGAACTCAACTTAACTTGGCTTAACTTATGCAACAAAATTTTCTAAAGAAAACTTCATCAATCAAATTCCCAGTTGAAAATCCCACTCGTCGCGTCACTAACATTAAGGACTAAGAAAGAGCTATATATTCGACATCATCAACATTTTCCGTATGTAATTACACACATATGCATAAACTACTGCTGATTTTGTTTCGTGCATATTTCAAACAATATACAATATTATGTACTTAGTTCAAAGTTTATAGCACACTATACGCACATATCTACCAAAATCCATGGTCATATAAATATAAAGTATGTCCATATCTCAAGTTAACTATTGTATCTCACATAATATTATATCTTACTATTATATTCAGAATTCGGAGTATCACAGTACTCAGCTCAGTAAAAAAGAGTCAGAGAAATATGGACTTGAATTTGAAACATTAGGAAGGAGAGACAGAAACAAAGTTACTAATTTCTAGAGCGACAGAGAAAGAGAAAGAGAAATAGAGAACGAGAGAGAGAGATTCTGGGCCAGTGTAAAAAGACCTAAATGGCCGAAGAAATCATCAAGCTAATGGTACATATGCATGACACTGGAGACTAGAGAGTAGAGACTAGAGACGCTAAACTCATACGGCATACAGTATAAAGTAAGAACTATGCGTTATCCATGGAGTATGAAACGTATCAGCGCCTTTCCAACAAAGGTACAGTGTTATGTGAGAAAGGGAATGGGAATGGGAAAAGGAGTAATTAGGAGATAATTGGAGCTAGCATTTATATTCATCTTTGGGCTAATTACATCCTCCATAATAGCGGAATCCACGCACAATGCACAATGTACACTGCACATTACACATATCTCAGCTCTTCTATCATCAGAAATTACTGTACTGCGAGCATACACATTTATGTACATTTTATATAGTATAATTTTTGGTCTCCTTGCTTTTTATCCCTTGATTTCTGGACTCGGATTTGGAGGAATTTAACATTTTTTATGTTTTTCATACCGTGATATCATATTGTGCACCTTCTGCCTCTACTGCGATGTGATTATTAATATTACCCTTGGAATTCCGAATTTACACGCTAATTATAATAATAGTATCAATAACAATAAGCGGATAATTGTGGCTAGAACTAGAAATGAACCATGAAATCTGGATCTAGACTTGGAAGAGAAAAAAGACAATCACGATTCCTTTTTCTACCTTCATTCTACATTCAAATTGGAATGTGAAAACTACGCATGTAACTTTAAGCCAGTGATAAAGCATGCAATTCAAAAGAACTCCAAGGGATCTTGCATGAATTGTATGCTTTTATGCTGACTTCTTTCTTGACTTTCAACTTGGTGAACACTGAACACGCATTTACTTTGTGATATGAGGATGAGTAGGAAGAAGCTAATTTTTAATTAAAATGAATAATATTTTTACTTACGAGGACATGGAAAGTTACAGTCTTGTTTTTGAACGGATGGTCCTGTACACGGTCGTCCACCGTTTAGTGCTGCAGGACTGTTGCATAGTCTCGTTCTCTTTTGAACACCTCGTCCACACGGACCCTGACACTCACTCCAACTGCTCCAAGGTCCCCATTGTCCATTTACTGAAAAAGCAACAAAAATATATAGAATTATTAGTAAATTCATATTCGGTTCAATTTTTCCCGCAATTAAAACAAACCAAACAAACCAAACCACACAAACCAGCATGTAATTCATTTCAAAGTACAGTAATAAAATCACTATCTGTCTGTAAAGTGTGCATTGTACATTGTAGATTTTGTTAATTCAAGTGCAAGTCACTAATGATGATAATGGTGTTTTAATTATTGTAAAGAAAAAAGTTAATTTGATTTGGGTTGGAAAGTAGGAATTAGGAGATGGTCAAACATCAAATATCAAATATCAAATATCCAATTCACCAAACTCAACTACAATCTGCAATAAAAAACACCACCACCAAATTTGTACATTGTGCACTGCAGATCAGATCGTATCTCTTACAATAAATGTGGATGGATAGAGAAAACTCTTTAATTCTCTATGTCAACATGATCCAGAAAACTGGAAACTGGAAAGAGAGTATGAAACTACACCGTGTGAAATATCCACTGCAGAAACATTCTTCATTCCATTTATTAGAACAAGGGAAGGATTGACGATTGAGCATTGAGCATCGTCTTGTGAGCACATGTTGACTTGACGTTTGGAGTTTGGAGTTTGTAGTTTGTAGTTTGGGGATTGAAGTTAGTCCATATAAGAAGAAGAGGATAATGACATCCACTACGATGACGACGATGACGACTAGTTGGATGATCTCACGAGCTCATGATATTAGCCCGAATAAAGTAATGGCAGAGGTATGAACAAGCGACGAAGAAGGAGAATAAGTTCAAGTGGAAGGGAATTGGGGGATGAAAAGTGCATGAAAGCGTTCATTCATTCATCGATCTCATAATTCCAAATAATTTCTATTTGTCTTTTGGTTTAGTGCCGCCAACATACAGTATAGAGTATAGACTAGAGATATTAAAGAGTGGATAGTGAATTTTATTTCCCATCTCCCTCCCACATGATATAATATAAAAGCAAGCTGTGAATCTGGATATGAATATGGATTTGCATCAAGAATCTATGTAGAATCTAGAATCTAGAATGTAGAATCAAGCTTGATTACTCCCATGGGTAAAACTAAAGTCTAGAAACTCGACTATAGATTCTAGATTCTGCAAAGAGCAAAGTACACATTGGAAATTGTATCATTCTCAAATCGTCTAGTTATGACTTTTATACAAATAAGTCATAACTTATCCATTATCCCTTATCATCTGCTGTCATTAACTCCTCACTAAAACTCCATTATACGATATTCCCTCCACTTTTCACTACTTTGCTCCATACTCTATACTCTATACTGCACATTGTACATGGTACATGGAAGTACAAAACTAAGATCATGAATGAATTTAATAAAATGTATGAAATCAGATAGATATCTGCCAATCCAATCCGATCCAGTGATTAAATAAAATTGAATGAGAAAGTCAAAGTCAAAGTCAAAGTCAAAGTCAAAGTCAAGTCGCATGCCAATCAGTCACATTTTTTACCGATTTTATCTATCTTCTGTCTGTAGTCTGTAGCTGAGTCAAGAGGACCGTATTTTGTATTGGCAGCTGCTCCACTGACTAATAAAACCTGCTGTTGGAATGTCAAACAAGGGAAACGTCCAACAGGACTTATCTTACAAGAACAAATAAAAACAGCAAACACCAAGAAAAGAAGAAAAAGTAGACAGTGAGAGAGAGGCCGAGACAGCAGCAGTTCAAACAAGTGTGATGATGGCACGTGACTTGAATGGCTTGGCTCCTCATCCTACTTGTATATTGTATATAGTATATTGCGTAACACCATCACATCACCAGCACATCTAGCATCTAGCCAGTCAGCCCGAGAACTGAAATGATATGGAAATATCTGACAAACACCATTATGTACACAAAGATTGAGTGTTCATGAAAACGCCTCGATTGGAATACGAATACGAATCCAAATCCAAATGCGAATCATTGGAACATTGCATCGCCAGAGATATCCGCCATTTTATGATCCTCGAGACTCGAGGATTCTATATAATCTAAAATTCCCTATAAATACAAACACAAAAACGAATCAATCCAACTTGCAACTCAAACCCTTTCTGCACGTGTGTACCATTCATTTCAAACAGTGTAGAATGTAGCATGTAGAAAGTTGTACAATATTTCAGGACAAAAAGGTAACAGAAAATATCTAGAATCTAGAATAACATAATTTTCAATTCCATTTCCTGTTTTCCTACAGTATTCACGCAACATGAAAAATATTCCAATCACCTAAATTTCGAGATTTCAACAAAGGGAACTGTTGAAATACTCTGTACTTCCTTCCTCGACATTTGACACTTGACACTTGACCTGTAAAATATTATGCGTGTGCCTGTGCTTATATGTGTGTGTGGACTGTGGACTGTGGACTGTGGGCGAATGGGTAAAATTGAAATGGAAATTGGAAATGAAAATTGAATGAAATAATCCACGGAATAGTTCCCAGTTCACAGACTGTCGTTAGTTTTACTATTCATGTGATTTTCATGTTGACTTTCTCTCCGTCAATTGATTCCATTGATTTCAATCTGAACTCTGAACTCTGAACAGAACTCGGATGCGGAACTCGTTCAAAATTCACGAATTGAGGAGAAGAGGGGAAATGAAATAAAATAAAATAAGTCAGTAGAGAAACAGAATTTTGGAGTAAAAAAGAAAGGCAGAGAAAGAGACAGAGTGAACACTGAACACGGAGCACATGACATGACATGCATTGTGTATTGTGTATTGTCCTGTATGCTGTACACTGTACACTGTACAAAGTACTCTTTGCGCTATAAATTGTAAATAAAGAATGGAGAGCGGAAAAGTAAGTCTAATGGTAAAATAGCCGCTATCTGTCACGAATATATACACAAGATTGTTAGTAAATTGTGCAGAAGCTCGTGCAATACTCTTGCCGATTTAGGCTTGGATTTGGATTTGGATTTGGATGTCAACAGAGTAAAATGTCTTCACTTTCATTTTCCCAAAGCACATTCTAAAGTCAGTCCTCCAACATTAAGCATTGAGCATTGAGAATTGAGTACTGCGACCAGAAGTAGATCCAGAACCAGAACCAGACTAGAACTAAACCGAGCAACCAACAGGACAAACACAAATAACTTGCTTTTTTTCCACTCTCCAATTTCCAGAGAAAGAGCACGAGGCAGATTGGTAGCTGACATGACATGTGATATAGGACATGGTATTAAAGAGGACAGAGAGGACAGAGAAGGAGAAGAAAAAGTGTGTGTGTGTGTGGGACACGCATAGCTTGAGTTTTTACTCTATGCCGCCCTTTGTCGAAGAGAATATTAATGCCTGGTCGCTTTCGCTTTCTCTGTCGTTTCTCCGTCGTCTCTTCTCTCTACACAATACAAAAAATGGCTCTATTTTGTATGGTATTGTATTGATATTAACTATCTCTAGCAGAAAGAGAACTTGGGACGAGACACTGGCCTAAAGCATACAGTACAGTACATCGACCTTTCATATAAATATAGTGATCCATTTGCCATTTGCATAATATTCTCTTTTATATTATGGGCTCGTCCTTTCTATCCTAGTTTCTAAGGTCAAGTTCAAAAGTACTAAAGAGGAATTAGAAATGTTTAGAAACCAAATACCCAATGCCAAATGCCGAATCATCATACCGTACAATAAGTGGAAAGAATGCACTTGACTCTTTCTTTGACAGTCACAAGTCACAAGTTACAAGTCAGATGTAGAAGAAGAAGAATGCCACTGTTTATGTGAATAAAAAAGCTAGAGCTAGACTAAAGATAGACCAAAGAATGTCGAGGGAAAACTAGAATATATATTAAAAATATGTGTATACCCAATATGTTACGCATTTCTCCAGTCAATGCCAATGTCAATGCCAATACGCTCAATCCTCAATACTCAACACAATAGTTCTCTAAACTCTACATTATACGCTCTGCACTCGACACTCTACACTCAACGAAAAGGAAGAAGAAGACATCAGTTTGTAATTGTACCGACTGTCGTATTGTCCTTTTGTTTATAATGTATTGCTGCTGAAACTACAAAGACAGAGGCAGATGAAACGAAACGGGAGTCACAAGTCAAACTTGAATTTTGAACCCTTGTGTTCTCCTCTACACATTTTTGCAATTCCTCTGTACTCTGTACATTGTACATTGTACATCTCTCTCGTAGGTCCTATATCCATGTCAATATCCATATCGATATTATGTATTATGCGTATAAATATAAAGTCACGCATCTATCCGTCTATGTAACTGTCTGTCTATATACCATCTATCTATCTTTCTATCTGTGTTTCGACTATGCAAAATTCGAGGTGCTTTTCAACTTTTCAATCCCAAATGGAGATTGATGTTGGTGTCTTTGCATTCTAATGATTTCTCTCTCTTTCTCTACCTCTCTTGTACATTGAAACCTTGCCATCATTACCCTCTCCACTCTCCACTCTACACACTATACACTAGAATCTAAACTCTAGATTCTAGACTCTAGACTTGTAGTAGACTCGTTTTAACATGTGTAGAACCGGCACCCGCAGAAACAAGAGTAGAAATCATTTCACTCCATTCTCCATTCAAATAGAAATATAATGTGCATGTGCATAAAGGTAATAATATTACAAGCACACACAAATAAATCCACCCCATCTCCTCCTCCACTTCTACGTACTTGGGCTTGTTCTTTCTCTTCCTCTTTTTCGTCTTCACTATTCCAATCTTTTGTTTGCTCTAAACTCCAAACTCTAAACTGCCTCAACAACCATTGTTCTCTCACTCCATTTTCTCTTTTTCATTCTCCATTCTCCAGATCTCCATTCTCCAGAGGAGAGGGGTTGTCTACATGTTCAGATATTGAGGAGTTGTTTCCCTTTCTCTTTCTCTTTCATTGCCTGTCTGCTCCTTTCCCCTGTTAATCTATAGTCATCCCTTTGGCCTTTCATCATCATCCCTCTTGCCCACAAAATACAAAATACCAAATGTATTATGCACACGCAGCTCAAATCTCAAATGATATCAATCTACAATCTACACCATTTCTACAATGTACAGCGTACAATCATACATCAAACATCACATTCACGGACACTCAGATACATGGAAAATAATCTGCAAGCGACATAACATCCACGATAATTTCCCCTCCTACCCTTTTTTTCTCACATTATTTCACTGCTTGAAACCCGGCCAAAGTGGATTGTGGATTGTGGATTTTATAATGTGAGGAATCATCTTTTATGTATTTCAAATCCTTTGTGTGTTTTCTACGATAAGATCCACCCAATACGGATATTGATTTGATTTTACTCCAAGGCCGCACCATACAACCACACAATGACAACGACAGTGCACGAGGATTCTCAAGTAGACTTTCACTTTCACTTGTCTTTGATTCATCAATCTGTATCTGTATCTGTATCTGTATCTGTATTTTATATCGCCATGGACAATCTTGTTGAGATCAAGATTCTTCAAGACTCCTTGGAGACAATGAAAAAGATGCTTGAAAATTGAAAACTACAAAAGTTTGAATGATTGAGCACAGATGAAACAATTTGAACAATTGTTGGTTAGTCAAAAGAACTAGAAGATGAGATCAGTTTTCCTGTACATTTCGGAAGTAAAAAGTATTAAAAGCTAAGAAATGAAAGAGAATAAGAATATGTGCAAACAGTAATATTCTAACATCCAAAATGAGCACGTTGTGTCTTGTTTCTTGTTTCTACAATTGACAATAGTTTCTATTTGCTCCTGGTCATAAGCACAAAATACAAATAGAAATACAAATACAAAATACCCACTAGAGCACGATCTGTATATTTGTAAATAGTAAATATTGAATATGGTTTATATTTGGATTTTGGATTTACTAATACTTGGCTGACTTGTGACTTGAGAGTCAGAAGTCAGAGGCTTAAAGTATAATAAATATTGAGTCTTTTGTGGATTGTATTTTGTTTTATCTTATCTCTGATACGAAAAACAAACCAGCAGACGACATGAAAAAATGAATGAGGTCTCTGAATCCTTTCACCACGTTTTATCAAAAATAAGAATTCAAAATTCAGACTCAATGGGAAAAGTATACAAGTAAAAACTGTATTTACGGATTGTATTCAGAATACTTGAATACTTGAGAAAACTGTAATGAAAGTAAGTAAATACAGATATAAATGATAAATGCTGCATCTCCTATATTCTCAGTCTCATCACTGTAGCCACAGTGCAATCTAATCAAACACGGCCTCAAGATGTTGATACCACAGAACAGGGCGAGAGTCGGACGTGAACGTGTATTATGAATTTTCAGGTTCATAATATCTTTATAAAATCTCTTCATTTTCTCCTTGTTTCTCTTGATGATCCAGTCAAGTCAAGTCAACGCAACTCAATTCACAATGCTCGAGTCTCAAATCCCTAATCTCTTTCCCTCATCTCCATTCCAACTGACAATGACAAGAAGTGACAGACGAGAGTTTATGTATAATGTATACCTTTTCTCTCCCCACGAACCCTCCTCAATCCTCATACTTCATACTCCATACTCCATACTCCACGCTTATCTCATTTGCTCCGGTTAAACCGAAACCGAAACCACAACTGAACTCATCTACAACTCACCTCTCTGTCTTTGAAAATTATGCACATGAACTTTTCTGCTGACTTTTCCTTTCTCCTCTCGTCCCCTCAATAGAAAATGACAGCGGGATTTCACGGGTATTTGCACCCAAGTAACCACAACTGCATATGTATTTAGTATTTAGTACTTACAACATTTCATCTATTATTTCATCTACAGCGAGAGAAATAGGTGAAATCCCTAGAAATTCAATGTACATGATACAAAGGAGACAAAACTGAATAGAAAATGCATCTAGGAATGTTGGCTCTTTTCATATATTTTATGGGCCCAATGTACAAGGTACATACTTCTCTACTACCTACTATCTACTATCTACACACAGTTGAGATTATGCTGTGTATAGTGTGTAGTGTATAGTGTGTATTGCGTAGTGCGTCCCAGGATAATTGAATGCAATCAGGGCTGGATGCCAAATTGTGGGGTAATGAGACGTACACAATGCACAAAACCGGTATAATATGCACTTGTTTAGTATTTAGTAAAATATACATAATACATAATACATATCCCACGCCAACTCATGCCATTGCCAAAGTCAAGGAAATCCAGCCATCTAAATCTAAATGAAAGGAATGAATCTCCACACTCTCCATTTCACCAGAAATACTATCTTAATTTGACATTCGCCAACTCCTATCTCATCCGCCACTGCCTGCATGTGCTCAATGCTCAAATGCACATATTCCACATTCCTCGCATTCAAATTTACACCCACAACCAAACTCACACTCTTATGCTCACAGACTTGCATGTAAAATAAATGACATTAATACGAAAACGAGTACGAATACAAGTGCAGCAAATGTTTCATCCTTCACTTGTTTCACCGCTCTTCACGCTTCCTTTTCGCCTTAATCATAATGCACCACCATTCTACTTTCTACTAGCTTGCACGGATTCATTACTGATTTTATTGTCCTTCAAAAACATATGATAAAAACGGTACATTTCATCATTAATAATATTAATATCCATGTTTTTGCCGTCTGAATGAGGAATAAAGTAAATAAAATACATGGCAGATGGCTTTTTTATCACTACTCTATTTGTAATTTTAATCCCGCAAAATGCTCAAAGCACAATTGAAAAAACTCCATTAAAACACTTTTCCATATTTTTTCTCGCTCCACTAGTTTTTTTATCCATGAAAATAAATAAGAAATTCCATCATAGTCATAATTCTTTTTGTTAAGGTATAAACGAGTAGTTAAATCTATTTTCAATTTTCTATTTCCAAAGTCCAACGTCTACGTTGTCCATATTTTCCATATTTTCCATCCGAAGCAGACATCATTGAATTTTGAATTGAATCGCTCATGAGCGCGTGGAGCAAAAACAGGAGAAATTAGAAATGTAAAAAAAAGGTTGAGCCTAGCAGACTAACAGCCTAGCAGTGGTTGTTAAGAAACGGGGATAAAAAGTCGAGATGGAGATGCGGAGGAATGATGATGATGACTTGAGATTATTGCCTAGCTATCAAATGCAGACCAGGACAAAGTTCAAAAATGATAAGTAGCCTCGTCATTACTGCTACCACCCATCGGTGTGTTTCATAATATTCCTTCCGCCCTTTTTCATACATTTAATATTAAGGTAAATACAACATGGAAAATACATAATGTATTAAAAGACGACTTGGTTTTCCTGCTTGTTCTTGTTTTTTGCTCCAAATACGTCGACGTTGCTACTAATGCTCGTACTTTTGCTTGTACTCGTACTCGTATTTGTAGTCGTAGTCGTACTCATACTTCTTTTCTACACATCTTACCCATAATAATAATATTGAAGAAAACGAGAGGAGCTACATTTAGCCCATATCAGACACATACTTGGGACTTTAGTAATAACTCTTTCACTTCCACTTTCTCGTTTGTATTATTATTATTATTATGTAGTCCTAGTAGTTGATGAGGATGATTATTATGATTATGATAATCCAACATCCTAAGCCTCGAGTCTCGAGTTTGCCGAATTCCACTTGTAAATTCCAACTTGCAACTTCCAACACAGAAACACATAAAGGAATAATAACTCTATCCGTAGCAAATAGCAAACCGACCATCCAGTTTCAGATCCAGATCCTTCACATATATAAATTACTTGTAGACTTCTTTACTACACCTCAAACTATTATTATTACTCTGTGCTCCAAACTCTAGACTCTGAGCTTTGCAATGTCGGACGTAAAAAGTAAGGCATGGAGAGGAATGTTACTTTTCCTCTCATCATCATAATGACGTTCATGTCTTCCGTTTTTAGACAACGATATAAAACAGAGACCATAAAACGGAACATATGAGATGAGATCAGTATTAAGTATTAGACACATAACTTTCACTTCCACTTTCATCACTATTGAGCGTCAAGAATTGAGAGTCTAGAATCAAGAGCATAACATTAAATATCTTTATGTATTACTTTTTTGCACGATACTCAATACCCAATGTTGGCTTGGATTGGCTTGGGTTGGATCGTTGGATCGTGGATATATTTATGCTTATTTCTCCTTGAAACTTGTCCAAAGGAAAAGGAAAAGTTGAGAGCGAGAGGTTCTACATTCTACACATAAAAAACTCTGGGTGAACATTTTGCCTTGATATTTTTTGCTCGTTGTGGATTGTGGATTGAGGATTGTGGACGAGTTTGAGGAGGGATAAGCATTACATTATGGAGGCAACTCCTCCAAAGAATTTTTCAATAACCGTCTCCCAGTCTCACAACCAACACAAGAGCCAACTTGAAAAACTTAAAGCAGGCCCAGCGCCACAAGTTTAGTATCAAAAGTCTGAAAGTGAAGGATAAGAAAGTGAAAGAGAAAGAAGAGAGAGCTAGTCATAGAATTTACGGCGCTTTGTTTATCTATGGGTGTATAGTGTATAGTTTATGTACAATGTAAAGTGTACAGCATGTAGGATGCACAATGTACAATATAAATGAACATGAGCATAAATATGTAAGGGAAAAAACTAGTACATCAACATGACATACAGTGTAGAATGTAGTCAAAAGAGTATAAAATACAATATCTATGCCTCTAGACTAGAGACATGTGTGTATTTTACGTTTTGTTCCATGTTCCATGTTCCATGCTCTATGTTCTATAGACCGAAGGTAAAGTCGACGCTAAGCCACTGCTTCTACGACTACTACTGCTGCTGATGCAAAAGTTCAAACGGGTAATTTATGCCCTTCTTAAAATCGCCTTTTTATTCACATCTGATGCATTTTACATGAAAAGCAATCCCTTTGGGAATCTTGACTCTTGACTCTAGACTCGCTCACTCTTTTCACTTTCCGTCTCTTTCACATGAACTTTTCTTTCCTTCTCCACCCTTTATTTTCATAAAAACACTGCTGTTCCCGCTCAATGCGATGCAATCCAATGTCATGTGTACCCACATATATCGTGTATACATAATGTAGTGCAGTGCAACGCAACAAAATAATAAAACATATATATACCGATGTATGTGTAATGTGTACAGTGTGTACAGTGTGTACATATATGAGCTCAAGAGAAAACCTTGAGATTGTGAATGAGAACAAGAACAAGAATCCACATTCACGGACAAATATATTAAAAGTCAAGAGAAATGGAGGGAAAGGGGAGAGTGGGTATGTTGCATTGTGTCCCTGTGTCCCACGTTTGCACAGAACACATCTTCATCTAGAATATAACACATCCTTTTCGGTCCAATATGCTTGTAGTACATAAAGATGTAGATGTAGATGTAGAAGTCGGAGTAGGAGTTTTCATATTTGATTTTACAAGTGTAAACGTACAAAGTCTCCGTACATATTTGTCATAGTACAAAATACAAAAGGGCTTGACATTTCAACATTTTTTACGTGTACGCTGTACACTGTACACTGTGCATACAATAGTGTAAAGAACATTGTAGCGTGTACTATTCAGATTGTCACGTCTGCATACATTATTCTCTCTTCTTCATTTCATCCACCTCTTCAAATATTCCGAGGCATGGGAAGATACTACAAGTTTAACCCTCGAGACTCTAGACTCTAGACTCGAGACCCCAACAAACCGGATAAGAAGCGGAAGAAAATAAATAAAGTGAAAGTAGTGAAAGTCCAATGTGTGTATATTCGTATAGTGTATACATTATGTAGTGTGCATATTATTGTACTTTCTCCAGGTAAATACATTGCACACATTGTTTAACTATTGTATAAAGCTTGGGCAATCATCAGAATCCAAAATTCAAAATTCAAAAGACAAGGCACAGGACACAAGACGTAGCAAAGGAAACTCGTACTTTCATTTGAATTTGGATTTCAATTTCAATTTCATTTCCATTTCTCTACCGCTTTCATGCATACAAATATGTGTAAATAGAGTAGTAAATTGTAAATAGTCTCTTGGACAGTCAGCAGCAGCAGTCTGACAGTCGTCATGGAAAACAGGTGTACTGTTTATTATGTGCCATGTATTATATATTCTAAGTATGTGTCGTCATTTTGCACTTTCATCTGGAAATTTAAATAAAAAACTGAACATGTCAAAGATGAATTGACAGACAGAATTCAAAAGACAGTTCATCTCGTCGTCGTAATATTCTTCTTCTACTACTTCTTTTTCCTCTCCGAGTTCACGTCAAATGTCAATCGTCAGCAAAATGTCTCACTTATTACACACACGAGTTCCTCCTTCAAATTCACTTGCTCACTTGCTCAGTTGCTCATCTCTTATCTGTACTTTTGTCTCCAACTTTATCTTTCATGTTTTATCCAGACATTGGAGACGTTGGAGAATTTGAGACAAGGAGAGAAGGAGACAGTTTATATTGTACATTGTAACATCCGCGCTTCATTGAACTTGAGATTCCTTTTGTTTTTATTCGTTTGCTTGCATTTGCAACTATTTTACATGGGCATTGAAAAAAATTCATACGCTAGCATATGAGAATTTTCTGTGAGGTTCCTATTCCTATTGTACAGCATTTTCTGCATGAATACGTTTCCCGTTTCCCGTTTTATAGGAGCAATAATAATGAGACTGACAACTTGACAATTTGACAATTTGAAAATTTGAAAATTTCCCTCTGTCAATCGACAGCAATAAAAAATGAAAAATGATAAAAGAGAAAGTTGATTGAAAATAAAAATCTGCAAGAGTCGGCACATTTTGCTTTGTTTGCACGTAAATACTAAATACGCATGGATTTAATCATGAATCATGAATCATGACGGATCAAGATTCGAGATGTAAGATTTTGCTGAATTTTGAAGTAACCGTTTGGAAGAAATACTGTGTTTACTCTTTGCGCTTAGGATTATGTGTTAAATCCTAAAACATGCTTGTGAAATGGATTCTAGAATTTCTAGTCTGTGGATTGTAGATTGTTTGCACTGGGTTTTAACTTTTAGCAGTAATTAATTCCCAAAACCGGAAAGGAAAATTAATGATGGAATTTACACTTACCGTAGACAGTGAGAAGTGCCAAGTCGCTGACCCGTCGACTTGCAATATTTTCCGCGACACAGGAGTAATTTCCCATGTCGGAGAGTCTGGTCTGAGCTATTAGTAGATGACCATCTGCGGTGATGATGTAGTTTGGATCCCTCTTTGGGTCGATTGGACGTCCATCTCGGAGCCATGAAATTACAGTTGGCGGCACTGCGTCTGGAGCAATACATCTTAGCTCCGTTTGTGAGTCCATCTCCACATTCTTAGAGTAGGGTGACTGCTCAAAGTATTTCTTCAAATCTACAAAAACAATAAAACAGGACAAATAAAAATGACATTCATTAGTTCTATAGTTCTATCGTTCATCATTGTTCATTCATATTAAATCCCTTGCTTTTCCCTTAATCATCCTTAATTATTTTATGAGCACAAGAGGCCATTTACCACTTGTAAACTTAAAAGTTAGAAATTAGATGTTAATCCACATTTATAGACAAAGGCATTTAAAACAATGCAGGGTTTAACACTACGTTCAAAAATTATAATCATCACTACTCCATTACTCCATACACTCTACACTATACCCTAGTAAACCAAAACATTTCCCAGGAGGAAAATTCAACCTTTTATTTCATTTAACTTGAGTGGTTAGTGCGTGTTTGATGTTTAACAGGGAGAAAATCTTTGCACTTGTTTTTATTTTTCTGGTAGGATTTACTTTTAAAGTTTCGACGTTTCAACGTTTCAAGACGACAGTTACAAGTTAGAAAAATGCACCACGTGAGTCTATCTCTTAGAAGCGAGCAGACTGAGTAGCGAGAGCCGAGAGTCGAGAGTCGAGAGATAGTTAAAGGGATGAAAAATGCTTCTGCCATTATAAATAAGTCTCTCTCCTCTTCATAAAGATAAAACATTCTTTCCAAGTTGCTCTCTTAAGAAGCAAGTAGTAAATTCGAGCGAGGTGCGGAGAAGTAGGAGAGAGAAAAATGTACAAATGTACAGAGACAATCGGTCCAATAAGAGAAACAACACGCCTTTGTGTCTTGTATCTTGTGTCTTGTACCATCTCACAAAGCTTGAATATATGTAGCGTCGTTACTCTTACTCTTACAAGTCCAAAGATAGAAACTCTCTCAATATCTCTCTCTAAGTTTTCTGACTCTTATACAACTTACAGCTCTCATACAATGTAGGATGTAGAATGTAGAATTTGCGGTACAAGTAACCCTAAAAAAATGATGTTACATCAAATACTCGAAACTAGATGTATGAAATTAAACAAAAACTACAGTAAAATTTGAACCTATCGATTAACCAAATAAACAAAATTTCTGAAAAATCATTCACCATGATTTTTGTTAGTCCATTTTAAAAATTCTGAAAGAGAATAAAATGAAAAATGTACATTCCTTATATTCGTATCAGTTTCAGTTTCAGAACATACCAAGTGGTGGCCGAGTGTACATTGTAGATGGTATAAAATTGTATTCGTATTTCGTATTTCATATTTCTAACGAGCGGTTGAAATTACCCTTTTATTCAAATGAGGCAGCCAATGTAGGCAATTTCAAGTGAAATTGAAACCAACACATTATTATTATTATCATCTAACCAACCACCGGCTTAACCACGTAACGAAGCCAGAGTCACACATATCACATATCAGAGAATTCACGCATGTTTTTCATGCCTTCACTATTTCGATCTCTATATCTGTCTCTGTCTCTGACTCTCTCGTGTACATGCATTATGCGTGCACGCATAATTACGCATTTTTTCAAATGCAATCTCCAATCTCAAATCTCAAGTTTTGACCTTTGCAGAAGTCAGCTTCAGACGAGTTCAAGTAACAAACCAAGTTGCATTATCTATTACGTATCATGTACTGTGTTCAATGTACAATGTACAATGTACGTGCTGCATGTGCACATGCAATTATCCTCGCTTCCATAATAAAGTTGTTGGAGCTTTCAAGTAATGATAAATGACGACTGTGCTTGCTTTGGTTTTTGCAGTCTCTTTTCACTTTATCATCGCATATATTTTCTGCAGCCTTCAAAATCTCAAAAACTCTTAAACTTGGTTTCATTAGTCATGTACAATATTATAATTTAAAACTGGTCTCGGCTCTCCTTGCCATTTTTGCTTTGGATCAGGTTGCATCCGATGCCCAGTGCCCAATGTCTAGTGTCTAGTGTCTACTTTACTAAAGCCCCCACCAAATGACTTTATCAAAACGTAGAAAATAGAGAAACAAAAAAAGCTCTCTTTAAGCAATTACCTTCCACCGTAAACCGTCAACCGTCAACCGTCCTTTTCCTTTTAGTTTTTTCAGAGTGAGTTTAAAATCTGAGTTGAGCATAAACAATTGCAGGAAATTGCTCATTGCATTATGAACAAAAGCATTTCTCCCTAGTTTTACTTGTTCTTTTCACAGGTTTGTATAAACTCTAAACTCAAAAGTTGGAACTGGATTCGGATTCAGAGCCAGAATCTACAATCTACTTGGTAACATTTGTGTTCAGTAGAGACTAGAGACAGCGATAGGAAGAAACCCGAAAGAGAAAGAGAATCCAAAAATCAACTGTGAAGTGAAACAGTCTCCAGACTCCAACATCCAAGTGCTAACATCAAATCAACCGCCATGGCCTTCGTCTAGTAGCAGAAACAGGAGCAGAAACGGCAATGACAATGGCAATGAAGACAGAGATAAAAACAAAGACAAAGACAAAGACAACAGATGTGCATGTCGAACTCTGTTTTGTACAATGTGGTTAATATGTACGTGTGTCTTGAGTATGGAGTGTGGAGCCTGGATAATGAAGTTAGCTCACCATAATTGAAGCATGCTTTCTTCTCCTCCTCTTCTCCTCTTGTTATCACTGTTTCTATTTGTCTCTTTCTATTTCATATCTCGGTCTGCAAGTTGCGACTGTAGACTGTAGAACTACACTATTACACTACACTCCTTGATTCAACTCAACTTGAGTCTATGAAATAATCTACTTTTATCACCATTACATTTGCTTGCTCCCAAAACTCTCTCTCTTTTACTCCTCTTCATGTCCACTCTCACTTTCATTTTGCAACAAAAGACAGACACACGCAACTTTAGATGTTATTGTCAAAGCCATTTTCATTTTCATCCGAATTGTCATCAGCATCGTCTCTGTTCTATTGCGAACTGCATATTGAAGCTTAATCTCGGTCCGGACTCTAAACTCTAGACTCTAGGCTCTAGACTCTAAACTCTAGACTCTAGGCTCTAGACTCTAGAGTCTAGACTGTAGAGTCTAGAGTCAAAGAATTTTACCAAGAAAAGCTTGAATAGAACTAAACCAAACTATAATATTTTGAATCTCCATGCTCCATGCTCAAAGCATCACCAATTTTGACAATAAAAGCAAAAACAAGATTGTCCTCTTTCGTTTCATCTCAGGAGGAATGAAAATATTTTACTGTGAAATTCAACCATTTTCTGTTTTCATCAACATCAGCATCAACTTTCTACTCGTTTCACTTTCCCTTTCATCATACTTGATACTTCATGAACAGAGCTTGAAGCAGATAATCCTCGCATGAGATGTGTAAACTTGGCTCGGAATGTTTCATACTGTAAAATAGTGTCTGTTTACACCAGGGATTTTTACATTTGTGTTTTGTGTTTCATGATTCGAAATTTTAAAAAATGATTTCATAAAAAAATATCCAACTTTCTCACAGTCGTCAACAAATCTTTGCATTTAATCTTGAAATTTGGAAAACATACACAACATACATATGTTGCGAAGGACACATGTGTAACACTGTAAAACATTCGGGGGCAACAGTGGAATAAAATGGGATGCACATATGGAGTATGGAGTTTGTACTTGAGTAACTTGAGTATTGAGTATTATTAGTGATCGAATTCACCAAAGTCCGTTCCGTCCTTCATGAATACTGAATAAAGTGTTAACGTTCCTAACGTTGTTGTGACTAGGAGCTTGTATGAGTTTGTATGGGAAATTTGTAGAAATCTGTTTCTGTGGTGAGGACATACTGATGAAACTGTTGGCTGTTGGCTCTTGGCTCTTGGCTCTTGGTCGAATATTTCCCCCTTACATTTTAAACTTAGATTGTACATGTATTTGTATTGCATTTTACATTCTACATTCTACATCGTACATGATGTTGTTCCTGTTGATGTGCTTGTTGGTTTTGGTTTGGTTTTGGTAGTAGCATTAGCTTCAAAGTACATGGAAGAGTAAGAACAAGAACAAGTTGAAGTTGCTTCTGGAGCTGCATTGCATTTTAGCATCCAAATGGGCCAAATCACCATCAGTAGTTCCCGCACCGTATGTGACCACGAAACGAACCATTCCCATTATTGCCATTGCTCTTCTTCGCATACCCAAACTCACATACACATACACATACAAATACACAGCCAGATTCTCATTACCATCAAATCATGCCAGGAAATGCAACTGCCTTCAAAATCCGTTGAATCAAGAATATGCAACTGCACACTAAAGTCTAAACTCTAGACTCTAAACTCTAGACTCTAGACGATTTACATGTGCGATCTCATCACACATGCTGCATAGATATATGTATGGATATGGATGAACAATAACAATACCAATTCGCCAACTATGGCTACAACATTTTCTCGTATTAGCAGTCAGCCCACTACCACCATCACCATCACAATCATTATATTCCATACTCCATACACAAACAAAACCAGAACCAGAAACGCAACCATGAGCCTCACATTAAATATACATTTCGTCGAGAGTCGAGATTCCTCCAGCCCACTACATGTTCAATCCTCAATGTTCATGCTAAAAAAACATTGTACATGGTTGATAGTTATACATGAAAACTGGCCAGACACTGAACACTAAACACTAAACAGTTTCAGTTTTAGGGTATGGAACGTGAATAATAAAATCATATTCATATAATACAGATATCTACACACATACATGAGCACTGAGCATTGAGCATACCTACTTACTATCCGAGCTACAGTACAAATGAATCCAATTTACAATTTTACATCATGATGATGATGAAAGCAGTGCTTCTCTTTTCTCTATCATTTCCAAAATGGAATTTTAAAGGTAGGCTTGGCACGACTTAGCCCACGTAAATTTACCCATTACCATTACATGATATTACATTATATCATATCATATAATATTATAGAGTTTATTAACTGGACTCTAGACAGTCTAGACTCAACTTGAACTCCCTTTCAACTGCTTAGAGTTTAGAGTATGTAAAGATTTTAAACTCGATTTTGGATAGATTTTGGATGAGAGCAAAGGAAAGTAAAAGGCAAGCAAAACATGTGCATACTTTTATAAAGATGATTCCGCTCTTTTATTAAACATGTGTGTGGATGCACAATGCACATGTATACTTGGCAATTTTACGTAGGCCACCAAACTCAAAACCCAAAACTCCAAAACTCTAAAATCTAAACTGGATGCATAACAAAACATTCAAAGTCATTGATAATCAACAACACGCAGTCTATTCTGTTATGGCTCAAATTGAACTGCAAACTGCAAAGAACAAGAAGAGAAAAGCAACAAAGTCAGCCTAATCACATGTGTGTAGTGTGTAGTGTGTACAAAAACCTCTACAAATTAGTCCAGTATACAATGTACAACTTTGTCAAATCACGCAGTGAGAATGGCCCTCGTTTATAAGTATAAGTGCAAGTGCAATAATTGAAATTGAAACTTGTACCACCAACACCACAATTACACATAGTACAAAACACAAAACACAAAGACGGTGAAGAATGAATATGAATACTTTTCTGACTCTGGAAAAGAGGGATAAAACTGCAGAATAATTAACTGGCTTTTCAGCTCCTTCACACAGATAAGACCTACAAACTACAAGCAGCAGTGACTGTTCTGTTCTCAAATCTAAACATTCCCACACGCAACAATAGTAATAGCAATAACAATGACAGTGACAATAGCAAGATCTCTACATTTTCTTTTTTTTTGAATGCATATCATTTAAGCTCTACAATGGAAGAATGTGGATAGGAGGGATAACAATGTAACAAGGAATGCATAAAGAATTTTTTACTTTTGACTACTGTACAAATAGTTGCCATTCAACATTTTATAATATAAATGTTACATTCAACTTGGGATTAAATAAATAGTAAATAAGAGTTCTGTAAAACAATAATAAGCCAAATCTGCAATCTATAATCTACAATGCCTTAAAAATATTATAGACAACAGCTAAACATCGTCAAATCCCTAAACCACGTGAAATAACAACTACGTAGATTTTTCCCAGTTTTTAATGCTTTTAACCCAAGTTGACAAATCCGTATTGCTTGTATCATATTATAAGTTTCAAATATACAGTTAGTTCATGTATTCAGTTATATTTCAAGTCCTTCTGAGCTATAAAAAACTCAGTAATTTTTTAAAAACAGAATACGTTAAAGGTTGTGAAAAATATGTTCTAGAATTTTAAAAGAGTCAAGACTTGAGAGTTGAGAGTCGTGAGTCGAGAGTCGAGCGGAGTCGAGATAATCCAGAGAAAGGAAACTTTTATTTGAAAAATGATCATCGAGGATCACCATCAACCATCAACGATCAACCAATCACCGTTCAGCATCCAGTGATTAATTACTGTAGTGAGCAGAAAATTTCTCAAGAAAATTAACAAGAGTCAACAGTTGGAGGGTTAAGAACAAAGAAAAATTTCCTCGCTCCTCTAGTCTCTTGTCTCTTGAATCTAGTCAAGTCCAGTCCAGAGTCAAGAAATATCCACTAAGAACAAACTATATGTAATACGTATCATGTATGATGGAGTGAATGAGCAAAGGAGCATAATATACAAATAGTAGACAGACAAGACAAGACAAGACAAAAGAAGGCAAGGCAAAAGGCAAAAAAAAATTAAAAAGAAGCATCACAAGGCACTAGACAGCACGATTATTAATCTTTAATGCATATGCTGACAAGTGTTTGGTACTTTGGTGTTTGGTGAGCATCATCATCATCAATATGTGTACTATTATTATGCTGTATCTACAAAAGATTATTGTATACGAGTAGTTTTTTTCTCAATTTCTAACTTTAATTTCAATATTAATCATCTTTCTTTTTTCATCCAGACTTTTCTTTTTTTCCTTTAGCCGTTTCTTACCACTTAAACTAACATCACTCACAACTCATAAGTCATCAGAGATAACTCAAAGCATTCTTTACACGACTTTACATAAATACACGTCTACTTATATTTTACATTCCTGGATTAGGATTAGGAATCCGATACTAGAATCTAGAATCTAGAATTAACAAGACATTTAGTAGAAAATGAAAACATGGTAAACATTACATTTCTCTGTGCGGTACAAACAATAACAAAAATTGCAAAACTACCATGTAAAAGAAAAATATTACATCCTTCAACTTTAATATTATGATAGAAGAACGAGGAAGAGGAAGAAAAATGCTGCTGGAAAAAACAACTTCAATGGACAGTGCACTGACAATTGGCAGTACAGTATACAGTGTACAGTGAGCATTGAGGGTTGAGCAGTGGACAGGTAATGAACAAATAAGTTGGGAGACTTTGATTGATAGTCCGATAAGACTAATGTGCTTCTAATAATACTTTGATTACACTCTATTCACTACCACATTTATGATAAATTGTACATTGAGCATTGAGCATTGAACACAGATGGTAAATGGTAAATGGTCAGCCATATGGATTTGTCTACGATTTTTGATTACACACACACAAGTATTTACAAGCTATATCGATTATATAATACAATTTACAATGCTACGTATGTACACTGTAAATAAACTATGAATGAAAGGAAAGCTAACTAGCAACTAGCCTGGTGTTATCATCATTTATTATTTATTATTAAAACGTGGAGGATAAAACTACTGTACAATCTGTACTTTCTACTCTACACATGCATAAGATATCTTTAGAAAATAAACAAACAAGGTATAAAAACCACTGTGCGACAGAGTTTTGCTGGTCAGAGTCAAGTTCAACTTGCCTACATACATAGAGTTCCATTTCGATTTCGATTTTCTGTTTACTGTTCAGTTATCCCTGGAATAATAATAATGCACGTTGATTCATGAAGAAGGAAGAATGAAGAATGACCATTTAAGCCTGTACACATTGACTATTGAATACATACTTAAATGGAGAAATATCGTATCATAAAACATAAAATGGCATGGACTATGCACCATCAAGGACCAGTACCAGGCATTTAACATTTCTTTGCAATGTTATGTCATTACTTATTGTCAACGCCATTTATGGCTTGTGTGCAATACAATACAGTCTTTTCTTTTTATGAATTTCCCATGAACATTTTCACAGAGGCTATCCCGTTTTCTTTCTCTCACCACCCTCCTTCCACTTGAGTCCTAATTTTTATTGTGTTTGGTGTATGGCTACAGATTGCACACTGCTTATTTGGCATTTGTGCACCCAGCTATTTTCAGTTTATGCAATATATTTATTAGCTAGTTCCTAGTTTCTAGTTTGTACATAATACATAATGTATTATACTTTTGCTTGTTTCGCCTTGAGAAAAATTCCATAGACTGGACTCTGGACTCTAGACTCTAGACTGCATGGGACTAGTGCCATATGCCGTTTGTCATTATTTAACGATAGATAGATGATAACGATAGCCATCGACCATCGACTTTTCTTACTCCTGACACCTTTACCAAATAACTTGTGCAATATGGAACTATAGGACAAAAGCTAACTAAAGTACATTGTATACACACACAGTTATTTAGCACTTACACTACTGATGACGACGCTTAATATTCCCACACTCCACGAGGAACATTTGTAAAATATTGAACAGAAATGGTCAAATGATTCCAAAATTCAATGCAATGAAATGCAGAATAATAATAATATTTGTGAAGGGGAAGTAGAAAGAAAAAAGAGTTAGGAGTTGAGAGTCATTTATTATTTTGTTTGCGAGATATTGATGTTACCTACCGAGACTTTTACAATATACATGAGACATGACTACAACATATTATAATATGCATTAGATATTCATTAGGCCACAATTGAAATATTATATCTAGATTCTAGATCCTAGAATCAAGGATCGAGATGCGAGATTCTAAATGGTAGTGGGTGAGAACTAGAGAAATGTAAACAATAACTCATCGTATTATCATTACAATTGTGCATATTGCACGGTGTACAGTGTACAGTGTATAGGAACTATTAGCAGTTTAGAGTTTAGAATTTAGAATTTAGCACAAGACACAGAATGAATTGTGATAGTTGATAGTTGATGTGCAATAAAGAAAGCATCAGCATAGTGTTCACTGTTCAATATTAATAATAATAGCAGCAGGCGGCTATTATATCATATTTATACAATGCTTAATATTCTATAATATCCTGTGTATGGTATCTTTACTGCATGAAAAGATACATGAATGTGCAATGTACACTGTATACTGTATAATATATTACAGTTTATAGTTTGTGCAATATTGCATCGCATAGCATAAATTTTATTCTATTCTTTGGTCTAGACTCTAGACTCTAGTCAAGCCTTTATCCTAAGCTCACGACTAGGCTACGGCTACGAATTTGAATTCAAATTCAAATTCAAACTCCAACTGCAAATGAGCAAAGAGTGAGAATAAGAGAGAGAAAACATAGAAGATGAAGGAAGCACAATGCTGAACAATATTAAATACCATGTGAGAATGGATCCCCCAACTCATGCTTAATGTCTTAGCTCTTAGCTTTTGTTCGGATTACATTCATCATTGATGCAGATGCAGAGCTCTTTCTCTGTATAGAGTATAGAGTATAGAGTATAGAGGACGTAGGACAAAAAGAATAAGAAGGAGAAGAATAAGAGCAAGTCGATGACAACGATCTATGAATAATTATGGCCATAAACAGTCATTCGTTGCTTCGTTTGTTCCTTCATTTATTCTCTTATCCAAACTCCAACTTCTTCATTCATTCACCAACAGAAATAGACATATAAACAGAAGCAAAACAAGAGGTAGGAAGAGGACAGAAATAAATAATTTTGCACCATTCAAAATTCAAATTCAGGTTTTGGTTCTCGATTCCTGATTCCTGATCCATGTAGAAAATCAAAAAATTTCTCCAACATTCTTCAAAAACTAAACACTAGAACTAACCAATGAGCGTGTTTTACTTGTATCCTTTTTGTATTCCAGATTCCAGATTTCAGCAGCTCAAGGCTCAAGGTATTTGACTTTCAAACGTTTGAGGTTTACTCTACAATTATCATTTAACATTTCACTCATCTCTACTCACTGGTCACTGGTCACTAGTTGAGGTTAGGTTCAATTATAATTGAACTTGCACATTGTAAGCGGTTGTAGACAATCAACACTGTACACTGTACACCGTCACAGTAGTTTTGGATCATCGAGTCATGAGAAATAAAGCAAGCGTTAATAGTTAGTACTGTGTACAGTGTACATAGAGTTTATACAAACTTAAACGGCTAGAAGAGAGACAACGAGAGAAAGATGACGATGGGTTCACATCATTTGCATCCAACATCATCTTCACCATTCTTTAGGTTTTGAGTTTCAAATTTTGAAAACAACAAACAGAGGCTCAGGGATTTGGAGTTGAAAGTCTATCCAAATATAAACAAAGAGGAAGAAAGAGCAGGCTCAAAACTCAAAACTCAAAACCATTTAACGAATAACGAGTGACTGAATGAGTGAGTGAACTGGAAGTCATAATATGGACATGAAACCATCATCATTATATTACATGTCACAATACACTGTATATTATTGTATGATGCGTTGTCTAGCGTTTAGTTCCTAATGTGGAATATGCGTAATGCGTACGATGTATTATATATTATATACATTGCACATTGTACATGCTGATGATATTTGTGGAAACTGAGACCAATTACGCATATTTGTAGATTGTAGATTGTAGATACATTCCATAATATTCCAATATTCCATGTATACATAATGCGTTAAGCATAAATAGATGGAGAATGTACATTGTACATATTGATAATACTAGTAGGCATTCGATACACTGAACACTGAATAATGAATTGTGAATGGTGAATACGCATCATGCGTAATGCGTAATGTGTACTACCAACTACCAACAAAATCCTTCCACACATGTTAGAAAGCATCACCACCAACTCATTTTTTCACTATCAGGATTAAGCAGATTCAAGACTCAAGACTCAAACGAGATAGACTACATAGATAGATAGATAGATACTAGTTGTAAAAGTTCATGACGGTGATGATGATGATGTTCATGCTCATATATGCAAGTTTGTCTTATTATCTCCTCAGGCTTCGGTTTTCCTCTGGATTCATCCTTCCACTTGGGACTTGATATTACAAAGCAATGAACCAAACCTCCAAACTCCAAACTCCAAACCAAACCAAATCATCTGCTCTGATCTGCTCTCTTATTATGATTCAATCAATCCACAGTAGTAGTGTAAATATTTACTCAGTTCCATTAAATTATTCAAATTCTGTTTCACTTCTCATCGCCTTCCTACTCCTCCTCTACTGGGAAAGTATGCGTAATGCGTATTGTGTATAATGTATAAGAATGCAAAGGAGAATATAAAGCGAATGTTTAGATGTTTAGTATTGAGAATTGAGATAGAATTTCCGATTCTCATTGACTACAAACTACAAAAGAGATGAAAAACAAACAAATTTATACCTTTACATTATACTTTGTGCAATGTACACTGTACACAAATGAAATGAAGGAATTTGCTGTAAAATTCCCATTAACCATGTAGAAATGAAAATGGTTTTATTCCATTGGATTGGATTGGATAAATAAATTGGCATTGAATAGTCAAACTGTACTAAAACTTAATTCTTAAATTGTCCAGTTGTTTGCACTCAAAGCTCAAAACTCCAAACTCCAAATTTAAGATTCAAAACTCGTGGTATTTGTAAATAAAATCCCCGACTTGAACTTTTATTAGCTTTATCTTTTGTTTTACTGATCTCTGCTATTTGGATTTTTGTTTTCTACATTTTACACAACTTTATTCACATTTAATACCGTAGAGTTTCACACTGTCACTGGTATTGTCATTGTTTTGTACTGTATTTTTATCCTGTGAAAAGCAGTTCTGTCATTTGAAACTTGAAATGGTTCAATTACCCATGCAAAATCCATAGAATCTATAGAGAAAACAAGTTTACAGATTTACGCACTCCTTCACTATATTCCCGTATTATAACAGCTACTTTGCAAATTCTCTGAAAGTGAGCCAATATAAATATAAACATATAAATAAAGGAACTACTACAGACTACAGTGTCTTCATAAATCCGGGAGCAAAAACGGAAAAGGAGGGAGAAAGAAACAGAAAGAGACGGAAAGAAACTGAAAGGAAAGGAACATGTTCATTGGAAAAAAGGTAAACAGTAAATACATAAATTTGAGATGCGTGTGGTGTTGTGTATTTTTCTCAACTTTTATGAGCTTTGACTGGAATTAATCTCTGTCGCTAAATTGAACCAATTGCAGATTCCATTCTACATTCTATTTCCCCATTCTCAATTCCATTCCATTGTAATGTCAAATAGCAAATAGCAAAGAGCGAAAAGCAGATAGTCGTTCAGCATTAGTTTTACTGTTTAGTGTTACAACTTACAACTCTCTCACTCTCACATTTCCATCTCCTTTTCTATGGAGAGTGATAACAAAGGAAATTGTACAAAAAACAGAGAAACAGAGAAACAGAGAGAAAGTGTGTGGACAGGTTTGGCTGATTTAGAGTTTCCCTCCACCAACAACAACAATAATAATAGTAACATTTTTTACAGTAAGCATGAGAATTCCTATGCTATTTGTACACTTATTTCCGTACCACCTTCTACGGAGACGAAACTTTTGTGCTGACTCTCAATGCTCAATGTTCAATGCTCAAGTTGCCATCCTTCGAATTTATGTAGACAAATTTTGGTTTTATACTAGCCAGAAAGCAATAACAATCACGTTTTTTCTCCTCCACTTGCAAAGAAATGTAGATACATTGTACAGAGTACAGAATACAAAGGGATGTAACATGCAACAAAAAATGTATGACTTTTTTCCCTTTTCTCTTTCACAGCCATTAGTGTCTGTCTGTCTGTCTATTTGCTATTTGCTCGTCGATTGAGATCGAGACAAAGACCGAGACCGAGACAGAGTTTCTACGCATTACACACAAGTAGCAAGTATTATGAAATCTTATGTAAAAAATACAAAATCATAAGGAGTACACTGCATACTGTACACAGTAGAAAGTACAAAGTACAGAGTACAGAGTACAGAGCCTTGTAAAAAAGATGTACAAGTTGTGATTAAGCTTTCACTATTGACTGTAATTACATACACGCATTTTGGATTGGATTGAAAGAGTCTGGAGTCTAGAGTCTTAGAGTCTGGAAAGGGACTGGGAAAAAACATACGACTACCAAATTTGACTTGGATAACGTTGAAATCAAAACTTCAAAATGTACATGAACAAGGTTTTTTTCCCAGTGTTTTTTGCATACACTAGATTTTGGTATAGTTTAACATTATACCAAAATTTGTATAGTTGACGATATACGTGAAATATAATACATAATTTGTACAGTATATAAAAAGTACAAGGTCCACTGGAGGATGATTATAACAATGAATCTTGGGAAAAAGTAGTTAGGAAGAAGGAACAAATCCTTCAGCAACCATCCATGTCCTAATCATGTTTTGTCCACTACATACTACATAGAACCGCACCACCCAACAATACAAAATACCAAATACATAATACAAAATACATAATATATAGGAGATACATACACTCACGATTCATGACTAGAACTACGCTTTAGAAAACGAGGAAAAAATGGACAAAAAGAAGCTGCTCTAAACTCTGGACGCTAAACGAGACTCTGGTCCGATTTTTCAACAACCCATTACTGAACACTGAACACTAAACAGTGGATGCACATAAACTTGTCTCAATCTTGTCCACATTCCAATCGCCCATTCAAATCACCTCCACATCTACGTTATTAAGCTTTAACCATGCTCAATGTTCAGTGTTCATGTATCATCATCAACCATCAACAAACTCGGAGCTGTTGAAAACCTGAAGAAAAATCATCGTGATCTTGAATGTGGGATGTTGGACGCAGTGTTGCAAACGGAACAAAGGAACAAACTCCACTCAGGAGTCTAGAGCCAGAGTAACCAAATTTTTTGTACCTCAATTCCCATCTCCTCAGTTCTCCCAGTTTTTCTACTGTGTTATGTAGATGAAGGAGAGGGAAAACAGTTCAGCCTCCTCATTACTACATACAAGATACAAAATACAAGTAGACACCAGAAAATACAACACAACACAACACAACACAACACTGCATTACACTTTGCATCTTGTACGTTGTACGTGCACTTGGGATAAATTTCTAAGAGAGATGATATTAAAGTGGGTATTGCAGAGAGAACTACATGCTACATGCATCTACCAATCTACCAGCCAGTGAAAAAACTTGTTCTTCTCCACCTTTTCAGATAAGACTGTCAACTTTTTTCCGTTTTCCATCCTACCAACTGCCAACACTCTTCCTCTACTCCCTTTTCTCTTCCTTTCCCTTGTTGTTTACATGTGTGCACAATTTATTATAAATTCTTGCCGAAATGAACATATCCACAATCTACAATCTACAATCCACAGTGTACAAAAAATGTAGAGGGAGAAATTTTCTCTTAGTGTTTATGAATTATGAATTATGACAATTACAATTTAGAATAATGAGGTGCGAATTATGCAAATCACTGGCTCTGTAATATACTGTAGTATGTGATGAGACTTTTCAAAATTAAGATAGATATTTTATAAACCCTTTGAATTTTGAATCCATTACGAATTACGATGTCCAGCAAATGTGATTTTTTTTCTTTTCTTGCGAGTACAGTGAGGAAAACTAAATAAATTGATGGGGAAAGGCCATATATGCATTGGTAATTGCTTTCCTTTTAGATATTAGACTTAATTCATAATTCGTAAGGCTAATCAACAGCTTTGTATTCTCTACCTTTTTCTATTCATTTGGTTGACTCTCACAATTACTGAAATTATGGACAAACGATCTATGCTGAAAAATGATCCATGTAAATTACTACAACTCTAGTATTTTTACACTAAAGTCATTACATTAGTATCTTTTTTTGAATTACTTTTGCATTGAGCCAAGGAAACGAACAAACGTTGGAGACTTTGATGACTTGACTGTAACAGTATTGAGTAGTGAGTTTTGAGTAGTGAACCTCCCCACAGAACCTTAGCCGAACTTTAAACACAACACAAGAAGAACAAAAAGATGAACAACTGTAGGATTTCAGACTTGAGATTTGAGATTCCTCTACTTTATATTATTCTCTTGCTCTTTTTTACCGGCACAAGTTTGCTGAATGTACAATGTACTGTCAAACTCAAAAAGCGTGGGAGATCCTCCGCCTGGAAAAGCTTGGAATTACTTTCCCCCTCTCCTCGTCACCACGCACACTCACACATTCACACACTTTTCCGGGGATTCAATCCTTTGTGCACACGAATCACCTTGTTCATTGCGAATCCACTTTAAAATCTACACTAAATACGCAAAACAATTCCAAAGTTAATTCCAATCCATTGGTTCTCTAAAGTACGATATAAAAAACAGTAAATGGATAATATAATAACTTCAGTTTACTATATATGATTTTTAGTACGCTTTTCTTGAATATTTGATTATTTGATTATTTCATTATGACAAAAGATACCAAATAAGGGGAAATAAATTAAGACTAGAAAAATTTTGATGTGAAAAATATCATGATACATAATACATGCTGATACATATAATACGGAAAGCATGTGGTCAGTAGAAAGTAGAAAATATATATTAGATGTAAATTTAAATGTCTACATGGAAAACCAAGACATCCTGCGTCATATACAAAGGCAAAGAAAATATTCCATAAAAGAGTCTTTAACTTGCAAAATTCCATCAAATATCCAACAAAACTTGACCATCTTCTCATGTGCAAAGTCCAAAGTCCAAGGTTTAGAAAAACTATGTATATTATGCAAACCCGGAAAACGGAAAAACTACAGCGGACGAGATTTTGAGCCCAGTATTATCATGGGTGTAACGTATAAATTCCAAAATTCAGGCATAAAACAAAAATTTATGTATATGAGATGAAAATAATAAAAATCCACCATCTTTTTCTCACTTATTGTGAAAAAAATACAGCTATCTTCTATCTATCTACAGATATACAGATATTGGACATGACATTCAATATGCAATATACATAATATGTTGAATGTTGGTTCTCATGTTTAAAATGATGATGGCAAACGGAACGTGCTCCGTCCTCAACTCAGCTTAGCTTAGCTCAGTTCGGCTCGGCTCATACAAGTCAAACAGTTTATGTATTCCGTTTTCGGATTTTAGATTTTACTTTACTTTAGGATTTTGAAGACAGACTTGAAAATCAGAAAATCAGAAAATCGGAATATCACAAGCCAGAAGACTTTTGGTGAAGCATGTGGAATCTCAAGCTCAAGCTCAAGTCTGAGCTAAACCGAGTGTTACAAAACCGAGTAAAGGTACAGAGCATCGACAAAAGGCAATAGGCAGCAGAGTAGGATGATGGGAATCAAGGATTTGTGAGTTGTGAGTTGTGCGTACAGGAGAGACGAAGACGAGTCGAGTGAAGTAGTAAAGATTGGAAAGGATCTAAAATCCTCAAAACTTTCCATCAGTTTTTACATATGTACATTGTACATTCTCCATTCTCAATCCTCAATCCTCAATCCTCACCCCTGGATCGGAATGGAATGGAAAATAGAGGAATGGCGAATAGCAAATATCTATCTATCCATCTCATTTGGAATACACCATCTGTGCCCAATCTCTCACGGTGGCGGCCGGGATTTTTTCCTTCCTTTATTATGCACTCTTCTTCCTCTTCTTCTTTCGTATCTTCTCTTTTATTCCTATTCACAGTCACTCCTCAATCCTCAATACTCAACTCAGCTCAACTCGGCACAACTCAACGCCTGGACCTTTCTTGTCGTGTTTCGTCCATCGCCGGTTTCTTCGACTCCTATCCACAAATCGGATTCAAAATATACATTTTAAATAATTTTATAGGTAAACAAAATCCGTCTTTTGATTTTTGATCTTTATAAACTTGGGGATTGATCTCACATTTTCCAAAATGTGGTTGTCGTTATTTACAACTAAAATGCTCATAAAACGACACTCTAAACTCAAAATATGAGAGGAAAGGCAATTGTCTTTATTATGGATTAAAAACTACGTTCGTCCCGTAATTACGGAAAACATGGGAAAGAAATTACCTATATCTTGTCGCTTGACCATGTTTACTGTTAACTATTTAGTGTGCATGATTTACTGTGAATAGAATGATGTTAATTGAAATTGTAATATTTGGATGTTGGTTGTCTTAATACTACGAGTAACGAGTCAGAGAGGAAAAAAATTACTCTTGGGTTTTCATGTCTCTGCAATGACTTGTGTCTTGTGTTTTTGAGCAAAAACAAACACAAGAACAAGACATCAAGTTCAAAAGAGAGACGGGAAGAAAGAACTAGTTGAAAATACTCAAACAGTATGGAGCTTTACTAAACTCTTTTATTCCAGTGCACACGGATACAAGATACATGTACATGGCTCAAGCATGTTCTAGCTTCTACATTCTCGAGCATTATATCTGTAGTATGAAACGAGAGACGAAAGAGTAGAGCTCAAAAAACAGAAAACATGTGCTTTGTTACTTGGTGTATCTAACTAAACTCGTAAGTCGAAACTCCATACTCCATACTCTATGAAACGGTATGTTAAAGGAGCACTACTGTTTTACGCCGATTCTTGTAGATGAGAAACTTTGTAAGGAACCAAAAAGAACTAACAGAAGCAGAAGCAGAAGCAGAAACAGAACTTAAACTCATATATTGTAGAGTAGACTGTAGACTGTAGACTGTACTAAAGCCATAAAAGTTTTCTATGAGCAATCAAATTGTATTCTAGATTCTAGAATCTAGATTCTGGATTCTGGAAGTTTTATACATACTTTTACTGGAAGGAGGCAGTACTGTCTACTGTCTACTGTCCTGTACATTATAGTGTGCAGAATGTAGACTGTAGATTGTACACACTTACATATGTATACTAACACATCTCAATTCCTACTGTCTCTAAAGCCCATCTAAATTCTCTCATATCATTTAGCAGTGTGGATATTACATTGTCAAAAATTAATAGACGTTTCCCTCTAAAAATCATCCCTCTAAAAAGAAAAGGACGAACAGTGTACTGTGTACATTGTACACTAGAGTAAAAAGAGACGGCAAGAGTTTTATGCATCAAGTTTAAACAAAACAAGCAAAAGACTTTGAATTTGACTTTGACTTTGTAAAAACTTTCTTGTGCCAAAAAGGCTATTCCAACTACCAAGCTCAAAGTTCCAACATCCAAGCTCCAACACACACTAAATAATACTAATAAACACGAAACCTTGAATTAATTACCATTTACCATGTGTTTCATTCAACTCGTGTTTGTCTTATTCCTTATTGTTCCACGTCCATCGTATTGTACATCGTACGTAGATCCATCATAAAAAGTGTACATTGTATAATAAACATGACAGTTCTGCCGTTGTGCTCCGTACGTTGTACATTGTGCAGTGGATGAGACATAGAACATAAAATGAGACTATGTATGACTGAAACTGATGAGTTACGACGTCCGACACGACTTGAAGCCATAGTCAAAGCTGCTTTAATCTAATCTCACTGCTTGATACTTGCTTATTCTGCACATTATTGAATGGACTATGGACATTCCAGTACTCACTGCGAAGACCGCCAAAGGAGTTATCCAACAGAAGACAAGACAACTTTGAGTTTTGAGATTTGAGTTGAATGTGTAAATCATAAACACGTCAAATATCTCCAAACGCTACACTCTACACTCTGCAGTCTACATTCTACATTTTGTACGCTCTATATTCTATATCCAAGAAGCACCATGAAACATTGAAACATGTGCATGTGCAATGCGTAATGCATATCCAACGGATCATTAGGACATTAATCAATACAGACATTTGCTCTGACTTCATTTGGTTATTGACCCGAACATCTCACGCTTGGAGATTAGAACAGAGTTTTTTTCTTACAACTTACAAAGTTTGAACCAATAGATTCAAGATTCAAGCCTTCTACGTTTTCACATTAATATTTGCACACACTTGAGACTTGAGAGTTGAGAATTGAGAATTGAGAATTGAGAATTGAAACTGTGAGAGTTGAGACCTCTCACTTTTTATGTATCAAAGGGAAATTACACTATTAATAGGCCACACCTATATTGATATTGATATTGATAATTATGGTGATAGAGACTTGTGTGATGAATGGGAGACCAGACCAGAGACGAGAGTGTGAGTATTTTGACTTAATGCCGACACTTTATAACTCTTACACTTTACACTTTCCACTTGACAGTGTTTGTCTACATCCTGACTAAAAATATACGAACATCTCCCTTGTCATATTTAATTCCTGTATTTTCAACATTTAATGTTCATGGCCTTTACTTTACTCGACTTTGCTTTACTTTGACAGTGTAGCCGACATTAATTCTGTCCATGAGTGGAGAAAAGAAAGGGAAATCAATTTGAACTGACATTTACTCTTTCAATTTATTATGATGTATAATGTACAACGTACAGTTCATAATTCCACATTGCCTTAACTCTTGTCTCTCATCACCATATCATTCAAGTCCTAAATAAGAAGAAGGAGAAGGAAGAAACGCACGACCTCCAACAGGCAAAGTCAAAAGACAAGGCGTATGGAGCACGGAGTGTGGAGCATGGAGTATAAAGAATGGAGAATAGAGAATAGAGTACTCCCCAAAGTATCAGTAGTCAGTAGTTTGTATTCAGCGCAAAATGGAAACAAAGAAAGGCGGAAAGGAACCAACAGACCGGAGCAGCTACCGTACCGGCAGCCTTATGAAATGTCAGGTCAGACCCAGACTCAAGCTTCATAACACGGAAACAACATGTAACTTGTAGTCTCTTTCCTGCTTACTCGTTTCGAGATTCAGGATTCAGATTTTATAGCAAAGAAGGAAGAGGGAAGGCACAAAATAATGTACAAAATGGCAAGCCCATTTAGTCCAAGAAAATGAAAATGTTCCGTGCATAATGTATAACAAAAGACAAACGAAGCGGTGGTTTTTATATCCTATGTATCTAGTATCTAGTATCTATAGATTATACACATTCTCCCTTGATGTTAAATCCAAAATCCAGTATTAAAAGTCAGCAGAAAGTTATGCATATACGTAAATGTATAAAGAAGAACAAGTTTCATTTTGACACTTTCTGGCTTTTAAGATTCTTTGTATACTACAACATTATGTTGCTGCTTTGGAATCAAAAACGCTGTTTTCTCTATCTCTCTCTCTCTCTCTGCTTATCCCGTCAAGTCGCATTTAAACTTTGCATGGCAATCTGAGCCATGAGTCTCGGTATAATTTAAAGTAGATGGATGTTATGGCATGGTATTCTATGGTAGTTTGCCATGTTCTATTAAGAAACTCGGCACATGGCCTATCAGCATTTTCTTTCCCTCTTCTCTCCAGTTGTAGTTCTAGTTTCAGCTCTACAACTGTAGTTATGTAGTTATGGAGCTGGGGTTGTATTGTTAAAAGTTGGAGCATCACTCAGCCGCCTGAATCCAAGTTTACATAAAAGTCAGGAAAAAATAGGAATAGTCAGAAATTCTCAAGAAAAAGGAGCAAACTTTGTATGTAAAATGTAAAGTAACCGAAACGGAGTAAGGAATAGTGAATACTGAACACTGAATACCAAAACGAAAAACGGATAAAGGAGAGAAAAAACGAAAACCGAAAAGGACGAATCCGTTGGATTTGTTGTCGTCGGTTTTTTCGTCTCGTCTCACATTTACTGTACAAAAGTACACAGCAGACATTAGGCTTTGAGGAAATACCAGTATACAACGTATAACATGTAGAATGTAGAATGTAGAGCTTTTAGTTAAGGACTTGATGCCAGAACCAGAACCAGAATCAGAATCAGAATCAGAATCAGAACCAGGCAAAAATCACATGTTCACAATCACAACTATTTTCAAATCTCAACTGTTCCTTGACGACGACAGAAGAGTTTCAAGTGAGACAGAAAAAGCATACACAGTAGACACAACTTCAACTTCAACTACACTCTAAATACAACGTACAATATACAATGCACAGTGAAGAAAGATAGGAGCAGGTCCATATTTTCTCTCGTGTATATCAATATCAGTCACCCTGTGAACTGTGTACTTATCAGAGTATCTGTATACTGTATATTGTATACACATTGAATGTAGAATGTAGAATGTATCATTACATTTGGTATTGTGTCCCATCACATCGTATCCTTTTGTATCGCGTCGTATCTTATATGTTATGGTAGACTAGTAGATATACATGTCAAGTTGAGAGACTCCACATCCAGATCCAAAGTTCGTCGTCTCCACAATCCGCAGTGATGGCAACAAAACCCCATCCAAATACAAACACAAGGACATGAAAACGTTGGAAATTCTTCTTTTGTTCCGCGTTTGGAACAAAACCCAACCACTTTATTTTGAGATTCTAGATTCTAGATTCTAGATTCTATACATGATGTGTACACTGTACACTGTACACAAGTCACAACAGAGCTGAAGAGAACAAAACACAAAACACAACAAAATATAACATCAACATTGCATTGCCTGGCAGGCTTCTTCCTCGCTTCTATCCTACTTCCTAAAATCCTCAACTAATGCTCCTTCTTACATGTGCATTGTACATACACAATACACAGTGCACACTCCAAACTACAAACTCACATGGAGAATGTGGAGAAAAGAGCAAAAAGAATTTCAGCTTTGACTTGTACCATTTTTCTAAATTTCTCAGAATCTTTCTATATTATATACTCTATGCTCCATCCTCTCTATATACATTGCATACAATCTACAGTGTACAGTGTACAGTGTGCAGTGCAAAATCACCCTACAGTGTACTTGTTAGTAGTTGTTACTAAAAGTCAGTGGAAAGTTCACTTTTTTCCAACAAACATTTCCACCGTTTCACATTCTCCTCGCCTAATGTAAACCAAAACCAAAACCAGCGGTAATGAAAAGGAGAGAATGCGTATTACTCAATGACATATGTACAATGTACCAGCTACAATATAGAGTAGAGTGTACCAAAATCCTCCGTGTAAAAATGTCAGGAGAATAAAAGTAAAAGTCTTTGGCAAAGAATGTGTAGAATCTAGGAATCTAGAAATCTAGAAACTAACTAAAGGGAGACAAAGTTGTAGTATCAAGCATCAAGTATTAAGTGATACCATATTACATCAACTATATCAACTATCAAGTATATATCAAGTGGTGGATGGTGGATGTGGATGTGGATGGCAAGGCAACTAAAAGTAAACCTGGGAGCAAAAGAAAGCATACCATGAAAAATTCTTTCCTCACTCGCACTCTCTATCTCTCTCTCTCTTTACATGTGGCTAGGAAAACTATGAACTATGAACTATGATCCAAGATGCATGATACATGTAAAAAATACATGATTCTGTATGTAGTATGTATGTACCTAATGAGGATCATCTTTTACACTTGTCCGTGCAACTCAGCTCAACTCCATTTCACTCTATTCTCATTTCTCAGCTCCATTCCACTCTTGACTCAACTCTCTATTCAACTCATTCATTTGATACCTTTAATTTGTTCACATGGAGTATTGAGAATGGAACAGAGAGGGGGAGAGAGAGAGGCTCGCGTGAAACATACATGCAGAAAGAATGTGGAAATTTGATAACCTCTTTCTGTCGAGTGAGTAGTTGCTCGTTGCCAGAGAGCAAAATGAACTGCTTACTGCTCACCGTTCACCATTGCAAAAACTCGAGTAAATAATGTCGACTTTTAGTTTCTCATTCATTTCAATGAAAAATACTTGTATCAACTAATCACCTTTGAACCTTCAACCTCTAGATTCTAGATTCTCGTTTCTAGAAAAAGACTCGAAACTCGAGACTCGATACAAAATATCTACGATCCTGTGAAAATACCTCAACACCAGTCAACCAGGCAGCAGCCGACAGAGAGAAGAAACCGCAAAAAACTATTCACTACTTTCTCCTCCCACACGTGTACTCACCACTCACTTTGCCTATTCTATTTGTATAAAAGTTTCCCTGGTTTTTTCTCGTACCTATCCAAAAATCTACCATACTCAATACTCAATACACAACAACATGAACAAATACCAACAACCAGCAGTAACTATAGTGATATCGCTGCGTGGTGTGCACTGTACAGTAAATACAATAGAAAATAGAGATCTCAAAAAAATCCAGAGGCAAACTACATGTGAAACCACATGTGAACAAGGCAAAAACATTTTTGCACGCCTTTTTCAATTCTCCTACACGTTCACATTGTATGTACATTGTACATGTAGTAGACGCTAGAAGCAAGAAGCTAAACGCTAGAATTTAGAAACTAGGAGCTACAAAAGTACAAAAGGTGGGACGACTCTTTACTCTTTATCCCCACGAGTTTATGCTACACAAAACAGGAATACCTGACATTCCGCACCAACTTTTTTATAGGAAATTCCTCTAAATATCTACGCAATCCACTGTATGTTCACTAGTTTAATTTAACAGAATTGGAGAGAAGTGGGAAATTGGAACCCAAGTAATGTTGATGGTGATGGTGGTGATGAGAGCTTTGTTGTACTCTCGCTGATCTACTTGATAAAACTAGCAGGTAAAACTCCAACTATTTGTATTTTCCGCACAATTTGGGATACAGATATTCCAATCAAAAAATTGGGTCCAATGTCCTCCGGAATGTACCATGTCAAATGCCCACAACAAACAGAACAATGGACCATGAATAAAAACACCTCGGTGGTCTGGTCTGCTCAATAGCCTGACCAATTCCTCTGCAATGCTTGGAATTTCGAATTCGAATTTCATCATTTACCGCAGTTGCAGGAATTTCAACAGAAAGGGTTGACCATTGTCCACAGTTCATAGTTCATAGTAATGCTCTTATCATTACCTTTGAGTTTTGAGCTTTGAACAACTGATATACACGTGTTTACCTACATATAAATTGACAAAATGTTGACAAAGGTGAGAACTTGTACTTGTACTCTTGTCCTTTGTGCTTTGTGCTTTGAGCTTTGAGCTTTGAGCTGTAGCTACAACCATGGTCATCAGCATTGTACTCACAGGATCAAATTTTATGCTTGTTCATAATAATAAAAATAGTGGTGAAAGTCGCAGGAACGCTTGAATGTTTGAATGTGGTACGAGTGTGAACGCAAAAATATTTACTCGTGTTTACTTGTGGTTGTTGGTTCGCTGGCTATCGTAATAACAATATTAATAATAATACTGTTCATAAACATGATAAAGCTACGACAAAGCTGGAAAAGGAAATGAAAATGTAAACGTTACGGAAAATGTACGCCAAACAACAAACAGCTCCCACATACTGATATAATTTTGTGTGCAGTTGTGAATGTTTTTGTCGCTGGCTATTGGATCAACGTGTGTACTTCTCCTATTTGAGTTTTTCCTATATCATGTATGGAATTTTATATTTTATACATAAGTACATACATGCAGAATATTTGCGTATGAATAATCAAATGAGCTGGGCTGGTGCGTAGCGGATCTGCGACTGTGTATTGTCTATGCATTGCGTATATTTGCGTATATTTGGTGAGTGAATGACTGTTTTCCGTTTTCAGTTTTGTAATCTTGTATATTATTTTACATTGCATATTATATACTCTAGTAATTTTGGACTCCTGCAGAGCCATAACAACAAGGGCAAGAACAAGAGAAACTCACATGGAGAGAAAGGTTTGTGAATGGAATGAGGAATTAGAACTCCAGCGTGGGTCCGGGACGGACTGGAGTCACAAACAAGCAACTAAAATACTCATCAAGATTGTCACCCATCCAACTATAATTTAATCTACATGTGAAAATAAATGAATGGGCTCACTCAACACTCGACACTCGACTCAACCACTGAAACACTGAAATCGTGAATGAATAAATGAATGGATTTTACTTTCACTCTTTCATTAAATCTCAGACCAATTCTGTATAATCCAATCAAAGTTACATTTACATTTCCCGTTTTTTCATTCGTTATTCGGTATATTTTCAATACCGTTTTTATTGTCTCTGGATTTTTTATTACCTGACGATCATCACTAGAAATTAAAAAGCATGAACTTTTACAACCGCATTCCTACTGACTGATCAAGGTTTTTCTTTGCCTTTAATTCTGATTTTGAATAGAGTAAAAGTTGAATTATGTGACGCTGTTTTTTTTAAACTCCGAGGTAAATCAGTAGCATGACCTGCTGAATAATTCTATCAGCAATTTTGCATGAACACATGTGAGATTGTCTACTATTTGGCGTCTAGTTTCTAGTGTCTAGTGTACTAAATATTAGTAGCAGAGAATGCAGGAGAAAGGCTTCATACTTCATTCTTCAGTGTAAAAAGTGTACAGTGTACACTTTACAGGCCATATTTTATATGATGTTTCATACATTCATCATGCAGGCGTGAAGGAACTAAACAACTTTCCAGCTAAATATGATGAATATGATACAAGTATAATGTGCGTATGCCTATCTCCATCGCTCTCTCTTTCTCTCTCTTTCGCTCTCTTCTTATTGTTTAACCCTTACAACCCTTTACATGGAAAATCCAATTCTGTTGAACACAAAAGGCGTAAGTGTAGGATACAGCATAAACTATGTTCATCTTTTGTGTACTAAACAGTAGACATGATGCTACAGTGGTAAAATCCATACATGTGTATTTTGTATTTTGTACTCCACAGTCTACATGTAGAGTATGGAGTGTGGAGTGTGCAGTGTGTGGAGTACGGATGCAGGAAAAAAGCATGGGGAAGAATAGTATAAAGCGAGATGGAAAAGGAGAATCTTGGAGCTCTGACTGTAATACTGGAATATTGGAATACTGTAATACCCCCATCTGGATTCTGAATATCTGGTTTGCTGTTTCAACCAAATTGCTTTACGGCTTCCTGCACTATCCGCCTCCTGGTAAAACATGGTATTATACATATTAACAAGAAGACCATCACCATTACTCACTCCGACTTTTTGGCTGTTTGGTTCCCGCGCAACTGAACAGAAATGGTCCACATAAATATAGGGTGAATTCTATGCATATTCCATGTACATTGTGTAATGTGCATTGTACACTGCACACGGGTAACTCTGATTCTTTTAAAAGAGTGTTCAACTGTACACGGAGTAAGAGAGATGAATTTTGCATTGCGTTACATCAAATGTCTGTACACTACGCATCTGCATATGGATCTATCATAATACATAATTCTTCCATGCAAACACATCCATTAATGAATTAGGCGTCACATTCATCTCGGATTTCCATGCATAATAAGTGGGGCCCTTAAGTTCTATCTTCTATCTTCCAACTCTCCCACAGCCAAGCGACTCGACACTCGACACTCTCCAATCTACACTCGATATTGTTTTCACTCAGCATGACCCTCAATCTTGTCGTATTTATTAAAGTATTAAAGTATCTAGAATCTAGACTCTAGATTTTATATTTTAGATTCTACCAGTGTAAATTGTGGGGGAAGGCAAGCAACGGTATTCAAATCTTCCAGTATTCCAGTGTTCCAACATTCTATCACTGCAAAGAGTGTCTGGAAGAGCATATGGAGACAAAGAAAATGTCATCAATATATTTATCATGTAAGATGATCGTATGTTGTTGTTGTGTCTCCCTGGGCTTAACATTTAATCCCATGAGAGCAGTGTACTTAGTTGTGGTCGACTAGCAAAACTATTTACAGTAGGGACAGAAATCGAGGAGAGTCAAATGATTGTGAATGATTTAGTACCCTTTCAATTTCCTCCAGCAGTCGACATCGTCTTATCTTTGTTTTGTCCAGAGTCCAGAGTATAGAGTCCGGATACTCCATACTCTAGATTCTAGATTCTAGACTCCGGACTCATTTAAAACAGTGCAGTGTAAACTGTAAACTATCTGCAATCTGTAATAACAGGTAACGAACAGTTAAAGACCACTTTTCCAATCCAAATCCCGCGTCCAGCCTTTTAATACTACTACTCCTACTATTACTATTACAGCAGCAATAATAGTAATAATAATCACTTTACTTTTTACTTGCTATCCAACATCCTTCCTCAATTCATGTTTCTTTCTTTTGGTTTCCAGTTTTGAGTTTTGGGATTCACACATAAACTCAAGTTCACACGACTATTATTATTTTATTTGTACCATAGCTGTGCTGTTCTTGGCTGTGTGGCTAAATTTAAAAGTGATGTGAAATCTGATAGTGGTACACAGGAAAACATTATCAAGATGATTACTACTTACCATTGTACAAAATTCCCTAACGAGGATCAATAATAATAATAATGGTAATAATAGCAGCAAAAAAGAAAAGTAAACAGTACACACTACACACCTAGTAAAAATGTGCGGGTATATTGATCCATATCTCTACATTCTACATTCTAAATTCTACATTCTACATCTCACCACTATTTGCCATATTAGCCTTTCTCCTTCTCTTTCACAAACAAAACGTTCAACGTACACTGTATGCTCTAAACTCTTGTACATGTGCATTTCTATGCACTATTCTTAATCATATGAAGAACTACTATAATAAAACATGCGTATAGTTTTTACACATGTAGAATGTAGCTCTCCGTTTTTCCTTTCTTATTTTCCCAAACTTGGTTTTATGTAGGGTTTTGCTTCTACGTTTTCTCAGCTTTGCTCAACTCAACTCGACTCAGCTTGGAAAACTGCTAGTCAACATCTGGTAGTTGAAAAGGCATTAAAAGTAGAGTAGAGTAGAGAATAGAGTACCATACTCCATACTCAACGTGCATTATGTATATTTGTAGAACAGAACAGAATGAAGCAGAATGGAATGGAGAATCCTGAGATTCTCAGATTCTGAGATCTTAAGAAGAAAGAGAAGACTTGTGTGAGTACATAGAGAGAGAGTAGTAATAATAATAATAATAACCATGGATATACACATTTCATCATCATCATCATGATCCCCATCATCCGCGGATGGAGACTCGAGACTCGAGACTAGAGAACAAGAGAGGAGCATGTGTATTTTCAAAGGTAAAGCTCTAATCCCTCTGCTCTGCCGACCTATTAAGGACTATGAAATGAACATTCATTTATCACAAAAGACTCACTGCCCGGTTTTCCAAGATTATCTGTCTTCTCTATACTCCATACTCCATACTCCATAGTGTACAGTATACATGTAGGGGCACTTTACTTGAATTATGACTGAATCTCATATTATATTACATAATCCCACCTTCCTACACACACAGACACACTCACAGAATGAAATGGAATGCGTCAAACTACTTGTATAATAGCTAACTACTCCTACACTCTGCACTCACATATGAAGCCAAGTTAAATACAGCTAGCTCCTTTCCCCGTCTTTCTTCTATCCACCTACATTTAAATTTACGCAACCGTTCCATTTTTTAAATACATATACATGCACAATTTATGAGCCACCTAACCTTTAGAACTATGTATAGTTTCTCTACGCACAATTCTCTATGCATTAAATATACGGAACAAAGTTGCACATGTACAAGGTACAAGAACAAGAGCAAGGGAATGAGAATAAAGCGTGTATGTTCTCCAGCACCAGTGCCGGCAATGAGAACGGCAATGAGAACGGCCAGCAGCTCAACTCGACTCAATTCAACTCATTCCATCTTGGAAAACAAACAAACAGACCTTCCGCTTCTCGCCCTACATTATTATCCAAAATCCAAAGCTTTGGCAATAATATCATAGCCTGTAGCCTCACTCTTCTTTTTGGGCTTCGTCTTCGTTTTCGTTTTTTTCCGCCTCTTATGGAAATATACTGTACTGACTACTGACATTACATAATGTTACATCAAGAGCTGAGTTGGAAAACAAAGAAAATCCAAAGCATTCTCCTACATCTTTTCCTTAGTTTCTCGTTTGCACATGTAAACAAATAGGAGATAAAAGATAAAGAATATGAAATGAAAAGTCCAAAAGTCCAAATATAAAAGCCCATCTATTCTTTTTCAATTCCGTACATAAATATGAAGAACATTTTATAATTTTAAATTCTAAATTTCACATAACCGTGTAGCTTTTTACATCTGTAATGAATTTTTTCTAGGAGACAAAGCAAAGTTGAACTTTCTCCATTTTTTGCAGAGGATATTGTGTGTAACTGAGAAAAGATCTGTGAGAGACACCGAGTGAAAATTACCAGCGCATGACGAAGCCATTTCTCTCTTTCTCTCCATCCTTGTCAATAGTCAGTTTTTTACTTGTTCTTTCCGACTCAGCCTCAGTCACAGTTTCAGTTCCAGTTACAATTTTTACTCTAGCTCTAGCTCTGGTTCTAGTTACAGTTCTAGTTTTGGTTCCAGTTCTAGTTCCTGCTTTGGTTCCCATTCCAATCCAAGCTTTCAACTTTCGCGACTGTATGTAGTATGTAGAAGGGTACAAATTGAATTATTTATCGCTGGGCAATCCGGACTTTTTTTTCTTTCTGCCTTTCTCACCATTTTTCTCAGCATCTTTGTCATCGCATTACCAGCGGACCGTAAGACGTAAGTCTCAAGACTCAAGATAGTAGATGAAAGGAGACACCCACGAGTTCAAGTTAAAGCTAAAGTTAAACTTGGACCAACTAACTTGACTACTGACTACTGACTGTGTACATTTAGCATAATATGCATACGCATGGCATGCATAAATAATACTTCATTTATTATGCATAATTGGAATTTTATGCCGTTATATTCGCATCTTGATATCAAAAATCTAGGTTTACGATTTACATTGTAGAGTGAAAATTGGAGATCTTAGGTTGGTAAAGCCAGAAATACTTTTCACTACACTAGAAGGAATTTTAACTCGAAACTCCCACGCCGCGCCGCAGTTCCTTTCTCTCCTCATTCATCATACCATCTCCATCCGCCATCCTCTTTTTGCTTCTACTTAATGCTCCAAACTCCAAACTCCATACACTGTGCCTTGTGTCTTGTGTAAAACACGGCATAATATAATTTAATATTGAGTCTTGAGTCTTGAGACGGTTTATTTTACATTGAAAAGGGTTGAAACCCTCCTTTTTCCTATCCATTTTTCTTGCATAATTCCCTTCTGCCACATCACAATCACACCACGCCGTACAAGATGATAATATTGTTAGGCTCTGAGCTTTTATTCGTGTGTGTGTGTGTGTGTGTGTGAGTGAGATAGTGTAGAGTGTGTGAGGTATGAGTCTGGTGGTGATGGTAAATGGTAATGATATGCGGAGGGTGTTTTTGATACACAATATAAGATTTACTAGTCTGTGTGTATATGTGTGTTTGAGTTAAAATGAAAATGAGGAAGAAAGAGAAGAAGGTGGAAAGCTTACAAAATATACAATACACAATTTACAGTCACTGTTGAGATCTCCACTTTAAATTTACATTTTCACAGGTTCTCTGGTTCTAGTTCTAGTTCTACTTCGTCTTGGCTTTGGCTTACAAGAATTCCCTTGCCTTTCTTAAACCAATGCCAATAAGATGAAGCACAAGATGAGAAAAAATCTAGATTCTAGAATCTAGAGTCTAGATTCTAGAGTCTAAAGCCAACGGTACGGTGCACAGATGACAATATATTATAAATATGAGCAGGAGACTCAAAAGTGTTTTCTAATGCGATGTGCAGTCACGATTACGACTTCGACTACGATTACAACAAGTTGAACCTCATCCTGAAGAATCATTTAAAGTGTAGATCATGTACAATATATATGCAGAAGCGTGTGCGGTGTGCAGTGTGTACCGTGCTTCATGTTTCGTGTACAAGTGTATAAATAGATATGTCAATTTAACTAGTGAGAGTTCAAGTGCAAGTACATAGCGAATGGAGGATGGAGAACCGAGAGCATACATTTTGTACATTTTACTTTACACTTTATAGTCAAGGGGAGCTTGTTTAATGTTTTATATATCGTTAATAATGGCAAGTGAGGAAAATCAAAGAGAAAGAGAAGGAAAAGGAAAAGGAGGGAGCAGGGTTGAAAAAAAGAGGAAGAAAAAGAATACTCATAAGAAACAGAAGAAGAAGAAGGGGAAAATCCGGTAAATGGTAAATGTGCACGGATATTACAGATGCGCCCTTCTCATCGTCATCATCAGAGCCAGATTCAGAGGGATGAGGAGGAAGATGGGGAAGAAAACGATGCAAATATACAATATACACTCATGTGTTGTACGTCGTACGTTCTCCGTCGTATGTGACGTGACAATCTAATCTTTTTCAATGCGTTAACTACCATCTCCATAATATTATGTGTATTATACTGTATACTCAATATAGTATAAGATGCTGTATGAAAAAAGAATGCCAATAGGAAAAAATAGGGAGAGATTTTACTTACATGCAACTTCAACAACTGCGGATTGACTCCTTTTGGATCCTCGCCTATTCCACGCCACACATTCACACCGATACTTGTCTGGTCCGTAGTAATCTTGGACTTCTTCGCGGGTGACATTCATGGTGACTTCCGTCTGTAAGACAAAAACACAGGAAAAATACAAGATACAAAATACATGAGAATGACTATGAGTATGAGCTAAATAAAGAATGCAGAATCAAGAGACTCCAATGTTAATGAAAACATGAAAGAAAAAAAGAAAAAAGACTAAATTGAGGGGGGGGATCATTTAAAGATGATGACTTTATGATGATTATGATGTCATCTTCGTCATCGTCTCATACATTTCGTCATTTTGTCATCCTCATCCTCCTCATTGTCGGCATATCATCAAACTCACAGTCACTACTTAGAACTTGAAGTTTAGCGTAATCCCCAAAGAAGAGTGGAGACGAAACAAGGAAACTAGAAACTCTAGATTCTAGATTCTAGACTCCAGGCACATAAAAGAACATAGAAACAAAGACAAAGGACTAAAACTGCAATCTACAATCTAATCGTCAGAAGGGTAAGCCTACAGGCCTTCCCAACTCGTCATCATCATCATCCTCATGACGAAACGTAAACGTAAAAGTCATCAAGTTGAAGAGAAAATTATAAAGTCTGAGGATTTTTTGAAATCCTCATCCTTTTATTTCTTTGTCCTTTGTCCTATATTCTATATTAAGTATTAAGGGTAAAAATCCAAAATAAGACACAAGACGATTCTTGAAAATGATGATGAGCTTTTTATTTATACGATATCAAAAGACACATAATACTGTGCGTAGTTTTTATAGTAACCATGGCAAATCCACTTGAAATGATACCATCAAAAGCTGTAGATTGTCTCCCTGTGTGATAAATTCAGGATTATGGATACAGAATGTCTCTGTTTATTTTTTGGAATGGACTGATATGATGCGGTTTGCAAAATTCTTTGCAACATTCCTCCATGATCCTTTCTTTAGTACTTAATAATAATAAATTGGCTGTCTGTGTTCCGTGTTCTGTGTAAACTATTATTTTAAAATCGGTTTTTCGTGATGACTGTTCTACACTGTGTACTGTTTACTATGTAAGTAAATAAATAAATATTATTAGCAATATTTCATAAGCTGTCGTAGTTTTCTACCACAAAAAACCCAGAATAAAAACTATCCTTGTAAATGGTAAAGTGTAAACATGGAAAATTGAACTTTGTGGTCATGGCTGGGAAAAGTCTGGTGTGGTATATATGGTTTGGTTTGCTCATGATGTTCAATATTCTTCATAAATAAATTTACTACTCGACTTTTTACTCGTATCCTGCATCTTGTGTTGTGTAGGTTGTAGGTATTTCTGTCAGGTACAAGAGATGAAATGGTATGGAGTATGGAGCGTGGAGCATGGATGAAATTACAGCTGCAGTTCAGTTCTTAGTCGGTGAACAACATCATCATCATTATTATTATTATTGTGAGCAATATGCTCAATGCTCAGACTACATAAATATGAAATAGTAATTTGTTTTTACAAGAAATAGGTTTTTCCAATAATATATCCACTTTCAACCTATATAGTCTACACTCTACATTTTTCCGTAGCTGTGCATACTACATACGTGTATAGAAAACGCAAAGGTAAAATGTTAACATTCAAATATGAGCCACTAGTAAATAGCAAATATGATGCTTTCGTAGTTGATAGGAAAAATTTTGAATTTTGAATTATGATCCAATCTTTTTATAAACTCGACGCACAACTTTCCGACTCACGACTATTCACTAACTTGTAACTTCACATTAAACATTAACATGAAATAGGAAAAAGTACTTACAACTTAGAATATCCAAATGAATGTTGAAAAATACTAGATACTATTATCATGTAGAATCTGTCATAATAATAATAATAATAATAATAATAATAATAATAATAATAATAATAATACTTTTGGCCAGAGCAACGAGCTTTCAACGAAAGTTCTTCTGTGAATAACAACTTTATGATGTCTACATCATGTATCATGTATCGTGTGCCATATGCACACATCACATGTACAATATTATGCTTTGTACTACTAATAATAATATTTTAGTTATGAGAGTTACCTATCCAAAATTTATATTCTCGTCCAGTAGTATAATAAACCCTAGCTCCACCCCACTCATCCTATTAATGCATATTAATGTAATAGGGTAATAATAAAACAAGAATCAAACTTCAAACTGCATCTAAAATCTACATAATATGATGAACATCTTTTTTTTCCGCTTGCACTTTTCCTATATTCTAGATTCTAGATTCTAAAAGAACATGGCAATAAAATGGAAATCGATCAAAAACATGAAAGAAACTCTCGAGTCTTGACTCTTGAGTCAAGAGTATTGCATTCAATTTTTTTTCGTGTCGTTGCCTTTGTCTTTGTCTTTGTCTCAGTGGACTTTTCGGCTTGTCCTTGCAGTGTCTTTTGTCTTTTGTCTTTGGTCTTGTGTCTTTGCCGCACTAAAGTCAACGTCAAAGTCGGACAAATGCAGTGGTAGTTACATACTTACATACGGTACCGTGTCATAAAACGAGTATAATAAAGATAAAACTCAAGAAACTCAAGAAACGCAAGAAAATCCAGAATCCAAAAGAATCCAAAAGAATCATAAAAGTGTGAGGAGAAAACAGAGATATTAGATATTAGATAGTAAAAAGACAGAAAGAATAAGTGGAGAATGTTGAAAAAAAAGTACTTACGATAGGAGATCCAGTGTTCTCATGAGTAAAGTTTCGAAAAACTTGTTTCTTATTAGGAACCACTTCACCGTTGCACTTGAAGTAGACCTGAAATTCATTTTAAAAAGAAAATTTTAGATAAATTATATATTACATGGAACAAGTATGCACAATGCACAATGGATAATACATACATTATGCATTTATATAATAAACAACACACAACACACATTGTGCATAGTTATCTTATAGTAAATAAATAAATAACATGCAGCCAAATAAAAATCCAGGAGTGAAATTCCATGACACATTACATTACACACAACATAGCACGTTGAATAATAATTATCTTTTTTTCTCTTCCATCTTCCCTCCAACTATCAGCACTGTTGCCTCTTGTCTCTTTTCCATCGTCGTAAACGGCGTACAGTACAGAGTACACACTACACACTCACAAGTCAGAGCTGAGCTACAGTCAAGAGTCATAATAATTCCAGTCATATCTACATACGTACAGGCGGGCAGAGGCAGACAGTGCGAAGACATTAGAGTACAGACATGATAAAAACATTTGGATTCATTTCAGGAATGTGGTTTTCATTTTTATTCTGACTCTACACTCTGTAATTCTGAGTTAGACGCTGAGTTTGAGTCTGTGATGGAGATGAAGAACAAACTAAGATTTATTTATTTACCGGAGAAGGAGAAGGAAAATTAAATTCAAGTTTCCTCATCATTCGTTCACGAACAGAAGTATCTACAATCTACATGAACATGTTACACGTCTGTAGTTTGTACTTTCTAGTTTGTAGACAGGCAGCGGTAGTACAAATCACAAATTGCTACAGCAGAAATGCTCATTTCTCAATGAATGAATGAAAGAGGGAATGAGCGGAACAAATTATAAAACGTAATGATAGTTAATATTCAAGAAATTATAAAATCCTCCTCGTCACACAAAAACCTCAACTCCACCTCCACATTTTGTGTAAAACCACAGTTTTGGAAGGGAGCATGATACTAAATTCTAGATTCTAGATTCTAGATTCTAGATGTAAAACCTAAATTTGGCATTAAAATTCTAAAGGCGAATCCTACCTTGGTTCTTGATTCTTTATTTTACTTTGGCTAAAGAGAAAATTTCAGTTCTTCAGTTTAGGTTCCAAGTTGAAAGTTATTTGTGTGTACAATGGAAATTTGACTCAACATTGTAAATTCTAGATTCTACATGCAGTCAACAATCAGCATCCACATGGTAAATAAAAGTCAAACTTTATAAAATTTCTACACAAACTCTGTGTGTCTATGTTTGTGTCTGCCTGGACATTTTATGTGTAGTTCGTTTAACATGACATACCAGTACGGGCCAGTACGTCAGAAGAGGATAGAATATTGGATATGGAAAAGGAAAGGAAGACTCACAACTCACTAGTCAGTTTGTGCATAACTTTCACTTTGCCGGATCGGATCTTCAAAGAGCGGAAAGCGACTGTTTGTCAGTATAGAGCATAGAGGAATGCCGCATTTTTTCCCTCATTTTGATTAAGATAGATTTCTCGTTCTAGGAAATGGACCGACCAGCAAACCGACGGCGGACAAACCCGTCCACCGTCCACGCTCAAAAGGCTAACTCATATCAAAAATACTTATGAAGTTACAACAACTCTTGTGCCTCTGGTCTACATATTCAGACATGTACAATGTACATGCATATTCAGACACATGTCATGTCTCGTCTCGAGTCTCGAGTCTCTAGACTCTACACTCTAGACCAGAGACTCGAGTTTTCATGTGTACATAAAAATGTAGTAAAAAGTACATAGTTTAGCCCAACTTCAACTCCTCGTTTCTCATCTCTCCTACAGTTTAGAGTTTAGAGTACATCTATATTCCAGCATTCGACGTCATATTTGTATAAAATTCTACACATGTGTGTATACAGTATACTTGTTTGTATGATCATTGATCATGTAACGTAAAACGTAATGTACACAACTTTAGGGAGAAACCCATCCTCGTTTGACTTGAGTTGAGTTGAGTTGAGTTTCTCATGACAGACGAGAAAAGGAAGGCGGAAGAATTCCGAATTCTCAAATGTAATGTGTACAAATACCAAATACAAACAGGAATAAGAATACAAATACAAATACAAGTGGAGGGGGAAAGGAAATAGTTTGATAGTTTGTGTAAAAATCCTCGCAAAAGTATTTCTCTCTTATTTTGTATTTTCAGTACGTTCTGTACATTCTGTATATTTATATTTATATCTCTATAACTTACTTTGATGGCAGATGCGGCTCTGCATTGTAAAGTAGCTGGTTTATTTCGCATTACATACGCATCCTCTGGTTCCACTTGAAACCATGACACATCGTAGGCCCATGGATCGCCCGTGGGTAAAGAATCTGGAAACTTGGACTCATCTGAAATACAAATACAAACAAAAAAACAAATAAATAAATATATACGCATACAACATACAGCATTTCCTCTAATATATGAAATGCAATTTTATAACATTCTATAACATTTTGCAAATTGTCTCTGTACTCTGTACTCTAGACTCTGTATACTCTGTATACTCTTTATACTCTGTATGCGTACAAACATTATCGTGTTCATCAATCATATTCATGGGTACAAATATGTACAGTTGTGGAATAAAATTTGCAAAATACATTTGAAATTTAAATGTCTGTCTGCTCCTATGGATAAAATATAAATACACACACATAGAAAGTATTCGAGTCAGTGAAGCGATATTTCTATATTCTAGATTCTAGATTCTACAACCCTTATTTATTAAAAGGTTAGTGGAACTCAAGTGGAGCTGAAGCTCATTGGACTTGTAAATAATTTCAAGTCTCATAAATACCATTTATCTGTTTTCTGTATTGCATATATTTGTAATTCCTACCATATCATGTTACTCACAGTTCAACTTGTTCCTTGTGCATTTGAAATTGGATTATTACAAACGTAGCAGTCCAATACAGTCCAATACAGTACAGCCTCTGCGGCGGCAAACATACTTGTACATGTAGAATGTAGAATGGGGAATGTAGTAACAAAGTATTCACACACTGACAGACATCTTATCGTTAGCATATTTATTAGATTTGAATTCACCAGTGAATGCAACCACCTCTGGTCTCCACACTCCATACTCTAAACTCTACACTTTAGGTCTCCAATGGGTCGTCGTTGAACCTTTTCAAAGCAGATCAGTAGACAGAGACAGCGAGAGAAAGAGAGACGCGAATTCGCTCTATTTCGCTTATTCCTCTTATTTAACAATGTATCACACACTCGAGCAAAAACACTTTAACATGAGAATTTACCATTCCCACTATTTTCCTCACTCTTTCACACAAATTTAAATTCAAATTCAACCCGTCAAATTGTTACAGTAAGAGAGAGAGAGAGAGAGCAATATAACAACTCAATTTACGTTCATCCTAGTTTCTTCCGCATCCTCTTCCTCCTACTAATAACATTATCAAGTTTAAACTTGTTCGGTCTACTTTCAACACTGTTACACTCACATTGGCTTAATCATTGGAAGTTCAGTTTGTAAATTCTAAATTTTGAATTCGACTTGGAATTTGGGTTTGAATTTGAATTCAAATTCCAATTGGTATTACAGCAGTTGTGCGTGGTAAATGATACAGAGGAGACAGGAGAAGTAGAGGGGAAATTGGAATTAGAATAAATTTCATCATCTCATCCTTCCAGTTCCAGTTCCAGATCCTTTCAACTTTCTTGCACTGTATTCTACAGTCTACACTGTGGTAACAAGAAGCCAGAAGGAGGAGGAACGTGCACGGATGAGAGTATTCCCAGAATCCTAATGAACGGATGGATCATGAGAAGACATTTACGTCAATTTGTATCTCTTTCCGTACTTGTGTCTTGTGGAGGTTGTAGGTAGGTTTTCTGACTCGTATCTCGTATCTTGTATCGATCACTGTACTTTGTACACTGTCTAACGATGATGTGGAAGGAAGAGTAGAAATCCATCAGATGGATCCTAGATCCTGGATTTAAGAAACCATGAACCATGTGGTCTAGTTTCTAGTTTCTAGTTTCCAAATTTCTTCATACCCTTTATTTTTTATAGGAAAATTAACTGATTATTCCACTCAGATAAGAGCGTTAATTTGGAATCTAGAACTGCACTGTTAAATATTTAGTACAGAAAAGAGAAATCGGCTCCAACATTTAAAGTTCTAATTTTAATCGTACTTGTATTCCTATCATACATTATACATAATATATTTATAAAGTAGAATTTGACTAAAAAGCTCTTCTTGTTCTTGTCCTTTTTCTTTTTCAACCAGCACCGACAACTGATAAGCGGGAAAAGCAAACGAGAACTGCGATTCAATTCAGCTCAATCCATGTTAATGTAACATGTGTCTGGAGTCTGGAGTGTACACTGTACACTTTACACATTAGAGAGCGTATTTATTAGAGAGTATTTTATCATTTTAATTGCATTTTTCATCGTCTCACATCCTATCATCACTTCATCCTCTCTGAACTGGACTTGAAACAGACGTGAGAATCTGGTCAGTAATAATAATAATGATGTTAATGCTAATAATATTGATAATATTCAAAACTCAGAACTCAAAACTCAGAACGTCGTCCCTCTTCCTTCCTTTCCTTCGATCTTCGATTGCTTTGAATTCTGCCTTTGAATTTTGAATCAAAACTCAAAACGCCTCCTTCTTTTTACACACATACTTGTACTTGTAATATTTTAAACCCTAAAGAATCAACCTGTTGCCTATGATACTAATACTGATACTGATACTGCTACTTCTAAATACGAACTACTACTGCTAATACTCCTTCAACTAATAATGACAGTGAAACTGATATGATGGAAAAATAGAGGAAAAAATGTATACTGAATGAACAAGATTAATGAAATTGGCCTTGAAAATAAAAAAGAAAGGGAAGAAACTATAGAATCTAGAATCCAGAATCCAGACTTTGACATTAACTATTTTACTATATTCATCTATCTTTCTACAAGGATTTCTGACGACGAAAAAGAAGTAGGCTCGTAGACTTGGAACTTGGAGGCCGATAAGATAAGGAAAAGTAAAATCAAGTCCTGAAGTCTGTAGTCTGTTTTAATGCCGTTCACATGGCATAATATCAAATAATATAATATAAAATATAATAGAGTGTAATATAATGTAATGTGTTAGAATGAAAGTTGGGATGAAATGGATAGCGTATGGAAAAGATGCGTACATAAATTGTAAAGCCATTATTTATGATTAGTTGTAATATTTATTTAACTGTATAAGTTATGATACACTCTATGACTTTTACGGCTATTGCTGCCATTGACTCTTAAATTTCTATTCTCCATTCTTCATATGGAGTAAAAGTAAAAAGTAAGAAAGGAGAAGGACAAGAAAACGAGTGTATACTCAATACTCAATTCTTAATGCAATTGGTTACGAATTGCAAAGGGTTGTCTACTGTCTACAGTTTACTGGTTTGTCTGTTGGTCCTGAATCCTGAATCTTGAAACAGAAGAGAGAAAAGATATGCAGATGGGATCACACACCCTTTCTTTCCAGGCCCTTTGGTGACAAGAGTTCTTTCTACTATCACTATCTTTCTTTCCCTCTTCAATTGTGACTTCAGACTCCACTAAAGATATACGATCCGATATGATAGGATACGATAGGTTAAAACACACATGTGTACAGTCAACTGAAAGGTTGACATTCAAAAGTCAATTTCATAAAGTCTAAAGTCAAAAGACCAAGTTGGTTGTCCAAGTCCATTCCATTCCATTCAAACTTGAGACTTGAGACTTGAGACGAAATTCGGAGAGAGAGCGAGAAAAAAGGATGGAGAATGGAACGGATCAAGGAAAAGGGTAGAAATTCATGTGCATGAGACATATGAATGTAGAATGTGGATTCTACAGTGTACAATGTACACACTATACAAACGGATTCATAATAGATACATAATACAAAGATAAAAAAGTCTTTCGTAATTTTTCCAAATGAGAAGGACGAGGGTAAAAAAAACAAAAAAATGGGCGGACTTCATACAACTTCAATTCTCAATTCCCAATTCAGAATGGAGATGGAGAAGGAATAAGAAGGCGAAGAAGAAGAGGCAGAAGAGGAAGACGAATATCAGTCTCAGTCTCCTTTCAACTCTCCAAATTTTTTCTGAGAGACCGATAGACCGAGTCGACAATTTGAACTGAGGAAGGGACCATTTATATCCATCAACTCGGTTCAGTTCAGTTCAACTCTACTCAACTCAAGTCAAGATTGCTCATCCATCCATCCAAAAAAGATTCAGAAGAGAGAGAGAGACTTAAGCGATGCTTGTGACTACACTATGTAATATATAACTATCATACACACTACACACGGTGAACTAACTTCATCGTTATACATAATATCCATGTACTTTTTTTCAAATATTATTACTCTTCACTCTGCCATCGAGTCATCCATCCATCCATCTATTCTCTATCCTCTCTATTCGTTATGCAACCATCGTTCATCTATCTATCTATACCTGCCTGGTCCTTTCTACACCCGGGATAAATATATTATACGCCCTGCGCTCTTCTCTCTATCCAGCCAAAGCAGCACTTACACATAAGAACATAGGAAACTTGGATACAGATTACGTATTCAACCCATGCCCATCGGATGGATAGCTAGATAGATAGATGGATGGATATTTTACTCAAACTAAAAAGGTAAACTTGGTCTAGTAATCATACCTGTAATGTGAATAATGTGGATAATGTGAATTGTGAAGTCAAGTCAACTCAACTCAAGTCCAGTCAAGTAAAAATAAGCAGGGAGAACCCATTAAAACTGGCTACTCCAGTACATACTTTTAAAATACTTTGGTCATACTCAATACTCATCAGTCTGATTATGATTCTGATTCATAATGAAGAGAGCTTACAAACTGTAAACCATCAAATACATTACACATTGAGCATTGAGCATTGAGCATCCTTTGTTTCTGTTTCTGTTTTTATTTTTATTTTTATCTTACCTCTTCCCTTTAAGTCAAACCCCGAAAGCTGTACACTGTACACTGTACATTGTACATATTTTACATTGTACACTGTATAAAGTCCAAGTAAAAAGAGCCTTGTTTTCAGTACTTGGTTAATATTGTTGTTATGATTATTAAAATAAAGGGGTTACTTTACTCTTTATTTGCAGGCCATATCTGTATTATTATAATCAACAAGGAGAACAAGGAGACTCAAAAGAGTTTGAAAAAAGAACAACAAAAAGAACCTTTCAAAACCTAAACATCTAAAGATGGTAATCTAATTCCGCTCCTAATTGTATTATTACAGAGACTCCATACTCCATAATCCATAATAATAATGATATAATAATATTATGAACACAAAGAGAACCCTTCACTTTCAAAAATAAATCTCCTCCATTCTCCATTCTCCATTTATTAATCTTTATACAAATACACGTATTATACACCTATTTATACCGACCACTACTATTCGTAGTTTGTAGTACATGATACACGACATAATATATTATGATGATGTACATGTATAAAATACACGCATGTTGTAATGTGTAATGTATAATATATAAAATATAAATAAAAAAAGCCACAAGCAACCGCACCACAGTTTCACCACTACCATTCCATTCCATTCCAGCTATTTATATATTGATGCGGGGAAATAGTCGCCATTTATCAAAGAGCCAACAACCAGCAACCAACAACCAACAACTCTACAATCTACAACTTTAGATCTCTCCAGATTTCTCAGTCCCCATTACCGTTCCATGTACAATGTACAATACAAAGTACACATGAACATGTGCAACTGCATGTGCGTCTCGTATACTCGTATTATTCTCCTTACATTTTTACAATCAGGACAATGCGTATAAAAAACGTAAATGGTTTCCTTTGAACTTGTTTCTAGTTTGTACTTTGTACTTTGTAGTAGTTGAGTTGTGCTTAATTGTTCAAGATATTTTCGTACCTAGAGTTGTGTTGTGTGTGTTGTTTGTACCTTTTCCTTTCCACTTTCCGTTTTTCTCTATGTAAAGACATGCCATGCCAACACTGATGATAATAATACTGGTGATCCTCATCGTCTTCCTCATCAACATCAAAATTACCTCCGGAGTCAAATTTACACAGGGTTAATGCAAGCGCAATCAGTGTTTTTGAGGCATGATGCATGAGAACATGTTTTTGAGCATTCAGTATTGAGGTTTGCGTAGTCCTGTGGCAATGAAATAAGAAATGAAATCTTTCCTTCCTGAGACCTTTTATTTGAGCTAGTACTTGAGTCTTGAGTCTTGAGAGTTTTAGACTGATTATTTTGAGATTTGAGATGGCTAACCTGATAGATTGAATTATAGTTAACTACGTTACTACCCGTACTAACTTTAGCTTTAAGCTGGTAAAAATACGAACCTCTGAGCGAGATTGTGGGAAGGGAAGGAAGAAAATCAGAGGTAAAGAGGTTTCTTTAAAATACAAAATACAAAACCCATCATTACAACACATGGGATTTAACTGTGGATAGGCTAAAACTCCAATGGACAAAGAATAACAAGAGTTTATTCGCTTTTGACTTTCACCCAAAATTCAAAAGAATAGTTGACCAACCTGGTTATTACATTAATGACGGTGTAAAGGGTCCTCTTAATTTCTAATTGCGCACTGAATAAACAGCGCAACCAAAAGGAAAAGGAAAGGTAAAGGAAAATGTTACAAATCTTAAAATATTAAAATCCCTGAGCCATTGGAACTTTTCATGCGATCCCTTTGTTCTACTTGGTTGTGGTATTTTTTGGCTTAGAAGTGTACGCATGTGGTTTTTTTAACATGATTTTCCCTAGAGCCTTTTCTCAGGTCTCGGGTATTCCTCCTGCCTTGTCCTGTCTTGCCATGTCTTATCATAACCTAGGTTCTATTTTCTAGTGTATCGTATCCATGGCATCCATCCATCCATCTATCTACCTATATACATATGCATGTATTTATCCCCAACTATTATGAGAGAGAAGGGAGAACCAAACCAATGTGCGTTATTATCCTGAGCTTAAGGATCTTAAATCCTAACACCCGACAATATTATTGTTATTATCCCTTCTCATCATCATTCACACACGCTATATGCTATACGCTACACCCTAAATTCTAGACTCTAGAATTCTAGCCATTTACAATATGTACAAAAATCTACGTATTACGTACCAAAGTTACTCAAGAAAACTAAGATCAACTACGCATTTCCCTTGCTCTCACGCACTAACTTCAACCATCGTACTGTAGATTCTAGATACCAGGTACTAGATATATTATGTAAAGTATAAATTATAATAAGTACAAACTTCTAACTACAAACGCACAAAACCCCGGTAAGTACAGACAGAAAGAAAACGGTACTGTATTTTACATTCTACGCATCGTATACTGCGTGTACACTGTACACTGTATACGCTGTAGTGTACAGAAGAAAGTAGAGAGTAAAGAATAGAGAAGAGAGAATTTACAACTCTTTCATTCAGCTCATCAAATGAGAAGTAAGAAGATGAAGACTTTGTGATCCTTTTCCCTTCTTCTTTTTCTTCTCGTTCTGTCTAGCCTCCAGGTTAAAAAGCCTGATTAACTGTAAGCGTATGTTCATCACAATTTTATAACCCAGTAGGTTTACCTTTTACCTATACCTTGTCATGTATAAATACCAAATCTAGAGTCTAGAGTCTACAGTCTAGAGTCTAGCAATCTCACATCTCAGCTATCTTTAAACTCTAACAGGAACGCTGAAGATTGAACATGAGTTAGGTAAAGCTATGAAAGCCCATCATGTAAAACCCGAACAATTTACCATGTAGAATGTAGAATGTAGAAGCATGTTGGCGGATCATAATCATTTCCCAGTAGGATGAAGACTACATGTACAATGTACACTGTACACTGTACATTATACAGTGCACAGACAGACAGACTTCAACTTGATAAGTACAGATACAACCGAGGATAAAAGGTGGAAGGTAGAAAATGAAGAGAGACAGAGAAATACAGAGGAGAAAGGACAACAAAAACGAAAACTTGTATAATGTACTTTGTACTTTCCAACTACAACTGACAGCGTAAAGGGAAGGTAGAAGATTAGCCGCTCTTTCTCCAAGCTAAATTTCAGACAGAGTAAAAGTAAAAGTACAAGCCAAAACCAAAACCAAATGAAAGAGAATGCGAAAAAGGAGTAAAGCCTCAAGGCAGTGGAGCTAACCAAAAGATAAGAAGTCAAAACAAAATTCAAAGGTATATAGCACAAAACATAGACACTAGACCCTATTAGACACATACGCACACGCACAGTGGATCGGAATTGAAAGAGCTGAAATTCTACACTAAACTACACTACGATATGCTCAATGCTCATGTAATTTCCTCTTTCCTTTCCCTACGCCCAAATTCACCAGTCACCATCATTACTAACCCAGATAAACTCTGAAATCATACGCTCACATCATCATCATCATCCTCGTCATCGTTAGATGAAGACTAACGGAACTAACATACGTTGTCACTAGAATCTAGAGTCTAGATGTACATTGTACATTGTACATCCTTCACTAAAGAAGTAAAACCCACAAACAAACTCAAATAATCCACAGCAAATATCATGTTTAGTGGAGAGTTGAGAGGTTGACTGTTGACTTTTGACTCTTGACTGGTGACTGTTGACACACATGAAAGAAACGAGCAACTCTGACCAACAACAAGTCTCCAGAGCTTTGTACAAAGTACAAAGTCAAAGTCCAAAGTCCAATGGACACTAGACACTACACACTACACCCCTACTTTTCAAATGGACTGTAAAATTCTAAAATACTGATGTAGAAACTGAACCAAGTTGAAAACAGGACAATTGTCCAAACTTTCCAACTTTATATCCTGTGTCCTCTGTACGCAAATATGTACAATGTACAATATACAGCTGATTCCCTTTTTACTTGGTCTGCTCTCCAAGTTTTCATTCAATAGAGCGAAGAGTGAAGAGTGAATAGTGAGGAATGAGAAATGAGTACATAATCCACGGTAAACTTTTAGTTTCTCCAAAAAGGAAAAGAAAAGAATGAAAGCAAGTTGACTACAGGCCGAATCCAGACTGCAGATTCCAGTTTATTTGAAAAACTTAACCTATCTAACTACTGTATAAAGTATAGATATCTACAAACGATGTGACTCCTTTATTTTCTACTTTCTACATTCTATACTCTGTGCAGAGTGAAACTCAAATTAATCTTGTTCCTTCTCATTCTCACTTCTAACTCTCTGTTTTAGTTTCAGATTTAACTTTCCTTCCTTTCTCTATGCTCTATGGCTTGAATCATCATTTGACTCTAGACTCTAGACTCTAGACTCTAGATCTAGATTCTAGACTGTAGACTGTAGACTGTAGAGTGTGTCAGAGACACTAAAGAGAGAGAAACTGGAACGGTGACACGGCTGCATTATTATGCTTTCATTTATCTTCGTCGTCCTCGTCTTCTTCCTCCTCTTCTTCTTTCTTCCTGTACGTACAATGTACAAGAACATTCTTTAAACTCTGTAGAAAAACTGCAGAGTCTAGACACTTTTAAGACTTTGGAACTGGAGAATAAAGCCAAAAACTAAACTAAAATAAACTGAACAAGTTTGAAGGGAAGGTTTCAGGAGAACAATGAGGTCATTCGCAGCTCATTGTATAAGGATATAAGGAAGAAAGAAAGAGAAGAGGAAGCATAAAATGGAGAATGGAGAGTAAAGAGTGCAGAATGCATAAAGGGCGATGAAAAGTTTTCATTAAATTTCCCAGGGAAGCAACAGAAAGAAACTCTTGATCTCCTTCTTTCTTTTCGGACTTTGAATAGCAAAGACGGTGAACCTAGATCTACAAGTATACATACAGTACACAAGTAGATCTAGTTATCTATCCGTCTAAATCCGTTATCTTTATCCGCCGTCCCTTTTATCCCTGAGCCTTTATGTATGACTTTATGCATGAGTGTAGTATATGTAATAGCTAATAGCAGCTCCTCATCAAGATTACAAAGTAAAAGTGTAGAGTGTAGAGTGTAGAAAGAAAGAAAGATAGGAGGAGAAGTTTATCAACGGGTCTAAAGCCTTGTGCATATCAGGATCTACCTTTGCCCTTTTCTCAACTTTGACGCTGACTTTAACTTAAACTTTCTCGCTATTAGGTCAAATGCTAAAAGTGAAATAGAAAGTGAAGCTGAAAGTGAAAAGTGTCGAGTGCATTCATTAGCTTGGAGTTTAGAGTTCACAACTCAGAATTATGTAGATAAAGTAATATTATATGGACTATCTTCTTTCTCTTTTTCTCTCTCTTTCTTTTCTCTTTTCTCTTTGTGCAGTAATTCCCGGGTTTTGTCGATAAAATCTGCCTATTTTGTTCCAACATGTTCCATCACTATCTCTTTCTTACATAATATAATATATTATATAACATATACCATACCATGTTCTACATAATACAGTAGCTGCTACTTATCATTTGCAAATTCCAACTTCCAAATTCTGCTCAGCTGTGCTAAAACATGGTGAATTCTATTCAAACTTTTAGACAAAGAGATAATCTGGATCTAGATGTTGAATGTATTATGTATCATGTATTTTGCATGATAATAAAGATAGAGTATACAGTGTGGAGTAAATGGTGAATGGTGAATAATGTAAAACAGTATAAGAATCTTTAATCTCCGAGTGAATGAACATTGTACATTGTACCTTACATTTTAGATTACAGACCAACGCAACACATTGTTTATGATGCTTTCATCTCTTTGTTCTTTGTTTTTCCGGTCATTGGCTCAGAAGAGTATAAGAGCGTATAAAACAAATTTATCATCAATATGTATCGCCATTATTATTATTTGTTATCCTTGCCTATCTTTATCACTTTAGTTATTTGGTTTCAAGTTTGGTGCTTGTTTTTGCTCAAGGAGTGGAAATTTCTGAAGAGTCTTTGGTATTTGGTCCTTTGTCTTTTGTTGTGAATTCCCATTTTGAATGTGTATTTATACCTATATGAATCATTTTCCACTTTACACCTTCACCACTCACCACTCAACACTCAAAACTCAACACCCCATTCAAAAACAAAAAGAGAGACGAGAGTTACTGGAACTGGAACTGCTTATTTACTTCAAATATTATAACTATCCTCCAACTGACGTTTCCTCATTCCTTGTTCCTCATCTCAACGTACATGTGAAAGGAGAAAGGATGCAGGATATGACGAACTAACAAGTTGACACTATTATTTTCATATGTGACTGATATTTATTTTATTCCCAATTATACGCTATTCATCCAACAACCAACATCCAACCAGCAACATCACCCAATTATTTACACCTGCATCAAAACTACCAGTAAAACCATCAGGATAAAAGTGACAAAGAACCACACCAAACCACACCACACAACATATACCAATATACCATATACCATATGATATCATATTGTGCTGTGCCATACTATTTTCTACTATTAAAATTACCTAGTGCCTTGTGAATACTGTGTATACATAATATTTATTACGGACATTTTTTATTTGTAACACTTTTTATTCCTTGTTAATCACAGGTTTTATTATTTAATGAGTGCGTATGCCATATACTGAACCGCATCATACTGACGATATCAGCATATGCGTACGTGTGTTTTAACCCTTTTTTATACTATCTGATCCATCAAATCGAGAATATAGAATGTAGAATCTAGAATCTAGTGATCATCCTCCTTCTAATTTCTAATATTAGTAGTAATGACACGTGGGATGCTTAATGCTTAATTCTACACGTACCTTTTTTCACAGTGGAAAAAATTAATATGATGGTTGGCTGTTTGTTGGCTGTTGGCTGATGTGGAAATTTATACAGATATTCGTACTCATATAGTGAAAGACATGTAAAGAAACCCCACAAACACATGATGCAGTATCAAGTTTGAGATATGACGAATGTATGATATATCTGTATTTTTTAAGTCCAGCTCTTGTGAGAATACAAAGTATTGTACAAATACAAATGTCCATTGATAAAGTACACTGCATATTGTATATTGTAGCACGCTCCCAGCTTCTAGGTACGCGAATCTTTATCTTGTTTCTCTTTCCCTCCTTCATATTTCATGCATGCATTTCATAATGATACAGAAATATAAATAGAAACAAAGTGATGTGTTTCCTACAGAGTACAGAGTACAGTGTACACGAAAATCATTCAACTCGATGCTCGATACTCGATTCAATTCAAACACTCCATGTGTCCTTCATTCTCATTAGGTTGAAACTAGACAGATGCACCATGGATATATCAACCTTTCCTTCTTCATCGGCAGCAGTCACCTCATATTCGTACATTGTATGCAGCATGAATCAACATCTTAAATATTAAACATTAATGCATAATAACTCTAAATTCCCCCCTCATATGAATACATTTTCCATCAACTTCAGTATCTAGTGTATAAAATATAGTGTGTGTAATAGGAAAGCTTGAAATAATAATGATAGATTATTGCAGCTTAAAAATTTACCAGGTATTATTATTCTAATACTTTCAGAACTTGTATTTGATATTTGGCATAGCGTGATACTTGGATGCAAATACAAAATACAATGTACAATACAGTGTAATAACAATGTTATCTCCTCTTATTGTGGTCTTAAATCATTTATTGCTTCTACATTGTACGTTGTACATATTTCTTGTGTCTATTCACTTCTGTTTCAGTTTTTAAAATCAAATATTCCATATTCAATACTACATGGATAAGCTTCAATCTGAACTCTGTAGGATGAACATTATAAACATCATTCAAATTAAGTTTCAATGTGTGATTGTTTATGTGTTTGTCTGTGTGTGTGTGATTTTTTACCATTAATTCCCAATCTCATCGTCATCCTCATCCCCATACCCATTCACAAAATCCTACTAACAAGTAAGTAAGAATCGTCAGTCATGATGTTCCTGCACATAGTTACTTGCTGCAGATGCAGATGCTGATAACTGATAACTGATAAGAGATAGACATTGGCATTGGCCAGAAGGAAAAAGGCAAATCAACGACGTAGCTACTGGCAACACAACATCTACAATCTACAATGCTAGTTGTGTGAGTACTTGGAGTTTGTTCTTGTGTGGTGTACAGTGTACAGTGTTCAGAGAACAATGTTTTCGGTTTTTGTAAGCCTATATGTACAAAAGGTAGGTATGAGTTTGATGATAACAATGTGCTGGGGCCTATTTCACCATTTTGCAAATTTGCACTCCGCATTTTCATTTCATTAGAAAAATTTGAAAAGTGATTTTTTTTCCATGACAACTTAACATTAGATAAATGTAAATGCAAAGTGCAAAGTGCAAATTTGCAAAATGGTGAAATAGGCCCCTGACTTGCTGAAAACAGGAGAGGCCAAACTAACGTTTTAATCACTTTTGGCTTATAATCATAATGGCTGATGATGTTCATGTGACGGAAGATTTTGGAAGGAAAATGGACAATGATTTAGGTTGTGTACTAGACATAAAATCACCGCGTAAAAGTGGTGACCAAATCACTCAACTTTACGAGGAAACTTTTGAAATGACCATTTTCAAAAGCGTTCAATTTCTGAAAAGTTTACTCAATTGCCGACTTCGTCTTTGGTGAACGCAGTACGCAGTTTAAGTCTAAAATTATCAAAATAAACTAGAGTAAAAATACTGGGACCTATTTCACCACTTTGCAACTCTGCACTCCGCATTTTCATTTCATTGTAAAAATTTGAAAAGTGATGGGCTGTTTCAAAAAAAAAATTCCCATTGGATTAATCCTTCTATTTAATTTTTGAACAAAACTATAAACCTTAGATTTTACATTGAACAGCACAAAGTAAATTTCTCCAATTTTACATGTAAAGAGAGAACGTAATGAATTTATATTATATTGAATTAAATACAGAAAAAATTATAAACTCTTGAGCCTCATGTCTCGGTTTGTAGCATCATTGTTTGTGGATCATCTAAACAGAAAACTGAGTCAAAGCAGATCAACGACGAAAATTCGGCGCTGATAACAAATAATCAATTGTGGGTGTTAAATTACATATCTGAGCACCGGCACCGTCGACGAGAGACGAGAGCACCAGGAATCAAAACAATCCGACTAATGAAAAATGTAGTTCCTATGCAGTTTTAGAAGAGTGCAGAGAATTGTGTTTGCGACAGAGAATTATGTAGTTGAGATAGGCACAGAAGACACGAGATCCAGAAAAACACTGAGAGATATTTTTCAAATGTGTGGGTAAGGAGTGAAATGAAGAGACACGAGAATTTTCTGCACAAAACAGAGCATGCGAAAAGTATTGACGAGGTTTGGTTTGATTTGATTTGAGTTTTGGATTCACCTTTCTACTTGCCTTGGAAATTCCCTTCTACTTTATCTACTTGCTTGTGTATTTAAAAGCAGCTCAGAGCTCTTCCTCTTGATTCTCTCTGTTGCCTGTAGATTGTGGATGTGATGCATGAGTGTGAGAGTGGAAAGCTTCAGCATTGGGCGGTAGTCTGTAGTCGAGGTGGATGAAGAAAGCGACCCTTTTTGCGTAGTACATTCCCCGGGTTCGTCAAATGCGATA